>NCSJ02000395.1:0-37022 GCA_002812745.2 Scytalidium lignicola
CCACGGCTTCTGCCCCCGCGGTAACCACCTCGACCTCCCCGGTCGGGTTGCTCGACGAAGCGCTGGTCGATCTCAACGACCTGCTTTTGCTTGCGCTCACGTTCACGCTTAGCCTTCCCACCGGAGCCAGCAATGAAGTCTTCTTCCTCCTCAGTGGTGATTGGCTTGGCATTTGCCCATTTCTTGTCCTGCTTGCTGCCCTCATTTGGCTTACGGGGCTCTGGAACACCAGTGCCAAGAGCAAGCTTCTTCTCAGCGAGCTGAGCGAGATACTCGTTGTAAGAGATAGAGTGGTCCTCTGGCTCGGCATCAGCGGCCGGCTCATCTGCACCAGCCTCAGCACCTTCAGCTTTCTCATCCTGCTGGGCAATCTGTTCACCGGCCCGCTCATCAGCAAGCTCAGCTCCACCCTCGACCGCACCCCAGGATTTTTCTGCCTGCTTCTCGGAGCCGCTAAAGGTATTGTTAGTAAAACTAAAAATCTACTGCAGGAACAAGCGCATACCTTGGAATATTTCTGGGCTTGCGATCGCCTGGATGTCCTCCACGACGAGTACCCGTGCCGCGGTTTGCTGAACGGTCATATGGGCGGCCATCATCAGTTGGCTTTGCGCTGTTTGCTCCGCTACCGGCATTACGATCACGGAAAGCTGAACGCGCTAAATGTTAGCTACAACGATCTCGCAAAATATAAATGGGAGTCTGCGATTCGCGCGAATAAATTGGTGTTTCAAGAAATCATTACTAACCTGCTTCGTTGCCAGTGCCAGTGTATCCGCCACGACGACCACCTCGGCTAGTAGGTGCAGAAGCTCTAGAAACAGGAGCCTCTCCAGTAGCGTTGTTGCGCTTGATGTTGGTTCGCGCAGGTGTCTTGTCGACAACCTTCACTGGTGGATCGGGCTCTCTGTCGGAGTCTTCATCGTGTGTGTTGCCTGTTTTGCTTTTGTCAGCTGGCTGCAAATATCCTCACAAGATGAGTAGAACTCATACCGAGAAGCTCGTAAAGGTTCTATAATCACGGAAAACGTCAGCCATCCCACCCTTTGAGAATAAAATGCCAGTTTTAAGAATAGCGCGAGAACAATGCTTTATAGAAGGAAAGAGCAGGATTAAGGCGGTTTTACTTACCTTCGAGGCGACGGCCGACATTTTGTCTGGTGATTTGTGTGCCTCCGAAGAAGGCGTTACTACCGAGACAACAATTCGAATGAAGGGGTTTGGAGATCGAGACGGACAGATTCCTACGGACTAGGAGGCTGTCTCTCGAGATATTGCGATGAGAGTTGCTCTGAGTCGTTTACACGATCGAGCCAGAAGTTCAGGTAGAAGTCGAGTTTCTTCACCACGATTAACCGTGCTAGGCGAATTGCAATCGGCGCTAAGACCGTAGCGGGAGCAATCTTCGGTTAATCGAAGAAGGTCAAGGAAACCCTAATGAAAATAGGTCGAGTGAATAATAACGTCACAGAAGATTGCTGAGAAGCAGTATGCTGACAGAAATATTGGGATGATGTCCAGTGCAGTTCACAGAGTTATTTGGTTGGTTGCGCATTTCATCTTAACTTGCTTTTTTTGATTGTGCCGCATGCTGTCTCTAGCTACAGGCTATCTAGCAGTCGTTTTGTAAATGAAGCAGTGTTGGTGGGTTGTTTATATATACATATAATCGTGACAGTCTAGCAGACAGCGCTCTATTAAAGTGCTCTGCTATCCTGATAGGCTCTGGGCCTAAGGTTTCCCATCTCAGATTCAGGCCCTTGTCGTAGCACTTGCTCGACCCTGGAGGTTTGCCCCAAAGTCCCAAGTCGCCTTGTTCAGATACCTTTATCTCCTTCCTATGATCAAATGCTTAGGCCCCATCATTATCATTATCACTGACGTTGACGCTCGGTTCTAAGCACTATATGCAACTGCTGCGCTCGTAAATTCATGAGGGATGCCACACCTGCAAATGAACCTAGACTTCCACCTCTGCAAATTCTACTGCGTACATATTGATATCATCTAGCCTTCATCGCATTGAGCTGGTATCAAACGAGAACTGCGTCGGGAACTGCATGCTTGCCGAAAGCCCAAAAGGATCCATGTCAAGCATCGGATCATATGGGTCAAGAAGTTGCGACATGGAGCCGAATCCCTGCTGCTGCGAGTTTGTGCCGACTGGTAAGCCGTGCATTGGGCCTTGGTGGCCTTGAGGCGATCGTGGATTGAGTTGTGGCGGTGGTTGTTGTTGTTGCTGCTGCTGCTGCTGAGCACCGAAAGATTCGGGATAAGGCCCGGGGCCTGCCGCTTCGGATGGGTCTTGTCGTCGACCATATCGGTTTGTGCGTCGTACTCCTGTTCTGTACTCACGGAATCAATCTAGGACGAACATAGTTCCATGAAAAGAAAATGAGAAAAGGGGAGGGGTCAGCTTGCCGAGTTGCTCCAGGTGATTCTGATAACTAGAATTTTGGAAGGGGGTCGGATAGTACGCAGCAGTAACAGGTGTACTGCTAGGAGCACCTGCTCCACTACTTCCTGGTAGTTTTTGTCCCAACGCTGATCCACCAACGCCAGTATTCACCATCAGACCACCACTTGTTTGTAAGCCGTGGGCCTGCTGCTGAGATTTCGTGGCATGTAAGCGCTGCTGATGTTGGATTTGTGACTCTGAGGCAGGAGGTGTCATAACACCCTGGTTAGCAAATGCTGGGGATTGCGCGGTCGGGGATGAAGCATGAGAGGAAGGTGTCGGTCGAGATTGAGGGGACTGGTGGGTATGGGGTAGTACGCCCGGCTCTATTTTTGGTGCAATACTTGAGTTTGACCTTCGTGCCTGGTGATGCCTGTTCATAATTGCGCGTTGAACCGTTGGCTGAGGCACTTGGGTTACATGCGTTGGACCAAGATGTGGACTGCCGGTCTTCGCTCGCAATTCAGCTTGAACATCAATTCCTTGAATCCTGTCAGTATCAACTACAGATTTGGAGAGGCGTGAGATCGGCTTCATCAGATATTACCTTTCTCTAGAAGGATCCGTTCTAGTAATGAATTCTTATATCTTAGCATAAGGCATTCGTCGGCAGCGCTTCGATGAGCAGTCTGCAAATTATGAAGATTGGTTTCATGGACTCGTATAGTCTCCTCGAGTTGCTTGATGTATTCTGTGCGACGCTCTCTGAATGCTGCCTGTGCCTGACGATTCCGCTGTTTTCTTTCCTCGGACGTAGCATATATCTATTTATATTTTGTCAGAACCTAACAAGACATAGGACATGCACGACAAACAGGTTTTCTGCCCCCCTTTCTCTTCTGCTGACTCTGCGGTTCTTGGGGAGCTCCTGCTGTTTCGGTCTCGGGGGTAGAGTCCATAGAATCATCGCTACCCTCGCGAACCGGCTCTTTCATGTCGACTGACATCTCGTTCTCGGCCATTGCACTTAATTCACCGTCAGGGACTCCTGCTATTTGCTTGACGCTCAATCGCGCCGGCAGCCCGTTTTAGAACGCGCCCCTCACTGTAACCGTATGGCTCTCAGTAACCTCTCAGGTCCAGTAGATTTTCAAGGGCAATTCACAAGGTGTGGCTGTCAACGCACCTGTGGCGATGGCAATCAGCAGGTCGAATTGAGATAGCGAGTTTTTGCGGGGCGGGGAGGTGTTCTGGCCGCTTTGGAAAGTTCCCTCGGACCCGGCAATCTGGTAGCTGGATCTGGGGAAACAGATAGGGCTGATTGAGGACTGTCTGTTTTGGTAGAACAGATAACGCTGATATGATAGAGATAGAGTAATAGAACAGAAGAATGGCAGAAAGAGTTGGGTAATAGAAACTTGTCGAGAGAAAGGTGTGACGGCTGCTTTTAGGAGGAAAGAGTTTGCAGCATGGCGTGGAACTTGCGAGCGAAGGCGGAGAGGGGTGTGACCGGGATGACCACCAGGGACAGGCTCGACCCGCAATCTCGAGGTTCTGGGTAGTGATGGAGTGGCGGCCGGTAACCTTCTTTCTCGCCGTTGGAAGCGCGACTAAGGCTGTTCCAGAGGAAGCGAGGCACAGTGGGAAATGCTCTGACAGATGCACGCTGTTACGCTTTCATCAACACCATCCAACCACGCTAACCTATAAGCTTGGCATGTGTTACTGTACGGAGTTTTAAAAAGATGCTGCTTTCACACTGCCGCCCTTGGGCTGGCCAAAAACATTCAGAGCGCAGGTCCCTACTGACCAAACGCCGGATCCAACCACAAGTGCACAACGACCTCCCCAGAGCGCCGGGCTTTGCTCTCCAAGTAGCCAACTTGTGCAGCAGCTCAGCTGACTGGTAAGCCGGATATGGCTCCGTGGAGACGTTCAGACGAGCTCGTTCTCGTGTTCAAGAGGAGCTCAGATGTGGAGAGATGGCTCCTCTTGAGAAAATTTTCACCTTGCATGGCTTCTGTCTCGCCGCCATCGTGACACGGATCAAGCCACGACCCATAGCGCTGGAGAGACTGGATGTACGTCCGCACGCGGGTGCCAACTCTCTCACGGAGCTACAAAGATGCAAAGTCCAGCGTGTGATCGCGCAGGCGATGGATCCGACAGTACAGTAGTGTATGAAATACAGAAGGCAGAGCACAGCAAAGCAAAGCACAAAGCAAAGTAAAGCACAACCCCTCATCTCGATTCACACTGCAACAACTTGGCCCATCGAATTGCCCCTTTCGTTCACAACAGGATGCTGGCGGGCATCTCCGGACAGCTTTCCACCCAGCGAGGTTGAGCAAATGGGCGTGAAGTCACCTGCCCGCAAACGCAATTTATACTTAACTTTTGCAGGGCTTTATTGGACCGATGCCGGACCGCGGGGGAAAAAATTCTGCAAAAGGAAGGAACAGCCAAGCGAGACCAGCCAGTGAACTCCATCGGATCCCTTTAGCCAATGAAGGAGCTTCTTCGCAATCGAGGGGTTGTTGGGTGTTTGTGCGCTGGGTCAAACATCTCCGAGGCAGCGGCATTGGAGCTTTGCCCTTTGCAGATATCCTTCACCACAGTGTGGAACCAGGCCATCTACGTAAGGCTGAGTCTTTCCCACGAGGCTGCGACCAAGTACAGTGCTACTTAATGTAAGTGCTGCTTCTTCATGAAGCCTTATCAATAATATTGCGGGGAACCCTGCCAAACAGACTTCTATTAATACTGTGATGAACTTTGTGGTCGTTTTCCTTAATGTCCACCAGGACTGAGTGAGAGAGAGGTACCTAAAGGATGAATTAATCTGGTTTTGAAGCTTTGATCTATGGTGGTCTCGTTCAGACTCATTTCATGTGCCAGAAAAGTTGAAATGATACGGTATAAATATGGGTTGAAATGCCTTACGGTACTCATAATCGTAACGAACCTGTATACAAGAACTGTACCGGTAATGATTAGGGTCGTGAGGTGTTTCTGGGTGCCTTAGATCCCAGGTCGTTGTTGCCCAGAAGCAACCGAATCTCGTAAATAAACCCAACACGTAACCAAACCCTGGTCAAGCACGTTCGTCATTCCACTCAGATTGCCCCACAGACCGCTTCGAATCATACTCCGTAAGCTCTTTCTTACTTACACTTATCTCTTTGATACCATCCCAGAACAGTCGATGCTTCAATATGGCTCCTCGCCGGTCTTCTAGGCTTCGAGGAAGCAATGTTACTCCCAAGGTAAACAATACTTCCTACCTCTAAGTTGCAACGCGTGGGTGACTGAGCACTACTCTTATTAGTCCAACCGCGATGTCACCAACAACCTTCCTTCCCTCGTGGAACAGGAGGAGGATTCCAAACCCACGAAGCATATGACGCTCACATCGATGGTTTCATCTCCTTCAGTTCCCCGAACTCCTGCAACTGAGGGTCGCGTTAAGCCATCGCTTGATGAGATGCACCCAAGCAAGGTACACCAAAGCACTACCAAAAAGCCTGATTCTGGTCTCCTTCTTGGTTTTGTCGATATTCCATCCAGTAATAGCAAGCAGTCCTCCGGAATTGGCCAGCAAACGCCATCAAAGACGCCTAGTTCCTCAACTTTCGATTTTCGATTCGCACGCAGCACTCCTAAACTAGGTCCAGATGCTCAAAAATTGATGGATGATTTGCGTGAGGAAGCGATGAAAATCAAAGTACAATTAGCATCTGAGAAGGAACAAGAGAGATTAAGACTTGAAAATTGTGACTCAGGGAATGCTTCTGCTCGCAAAATTGCTCAACCCAAGGGCAGAGTAGGAAGATTCAGCGACGTGCACATGGCAGAATTCAGGAAGATGGACTCTATTGAAGGTCACGCCTCAGCTTATAGAGCCCAAGCAAGCAGAAATCCGCCAACAACAAGCGGCCTTAAACGAACTCAATCCAAAGCACAGCTGGATGATAGAGCGGAGTCTCAGCCTTCCAAACAGTCGACGTTAGTTACAACACCTCGCTCTGAGAGACTAGAAAACACGGCACCAGCAAAGCGTGCAAGGAAAGATATTGGTGATGATGCTTCTTCTATGCGGCCAATATCTCGTGATGGTCCCGACACAGCCAAGAATGCGGTGAATCCTGTGAATACCACGCTTGCGTCTATAACGACACCTACGAAGGCATCGTTAGCTCGAGCTCTTGCAGCCAAGAGCTCTAGTTCGTCGATACCAACGTTGTCCAGATCTCCTTCCAAGCCAAACTTAGGAGTAGCCCATAACCTTCGAAGCCCCACCAAATCCGCAACCGTTGGAGCTCTACGCAGCCCTAGTAAGTTTGACCGAGTTAAATCCATCCTCAGATATCCTAGTTCCACGCAGAAGGAACCTCCCGCTATCTCCTCATCTGCCTCATCCTTGCCCAGAGCCACTACTCAGTTGGATCTCAACAAAGCTCTACCTCAAGCTCCTACTCCAACGAAGCATGTTACCTTCCCATCAATGGATGAGGCGCCCACCATTCCGACGACTCCTTCTCCAAAGAAATCCGGTATACCACGTTCAACTTTTGGAATGAATATGGGAAGTGTTAGGACTTCGCCTTCTAAAGATGTCCAATATCCCGCCATTTCTGCAGATGACACAGAAAAGGAGGTGGTCTATCCGTCACTAGACAAAGCTCTAGCGCGATCTGGATTTTCTAGTCAAACCACAGACATCAGACGGCCTCCCCCATCTGTTCCGGGCTCTTTCACTTTCCGCAGCGATAAGACGATCGAGTTTGGCTCATCTCCTAAGGGCTTCGGATCAGCTTCTGGTCAGGCTAGTGTCCGTCAGGTTCGGTCGAGTATAGCACCTGGCCCCAGTATGGGTAGACTTCCTCCAACTCCCAGGAATAACCTTCGGACTTTACCAGCTGTACCACATGGCATGTCTAACAAGAAGCGACACCGTGCCGATTCTGATGAAGAGAATGAAGAACCTGAAGATCGATCACCAAAGAAACATAAGGGCAGTGTTGCTGAAGGGGCAATGCTTTTAGCTCCCCGCATCGAGTCTGAAAAAATGGCGACAAAGTCGAAAACTCCAAGCCCGGTCAAGAAGAAAGGCGTGCTGAGCTTGTCCCGTCTGAACATGCTAGCTCGGCCCAAATTACGGAAGTAGTTGATAAACTCAAACTACCAACTAGTTGACGGGTTCTATCTCATTATCTAAGGTCCATGGCGGGAGTACAACCATTCCATCCATGCTGTCCATGACTCTCTTTTCTCTACGAAATATGACTGCTTTGCGTTGGCGTTGGCGACTAAATGTTGATATTGCCATGGATATCAGAATCCTGGTAAATTGAAAGGACTTTCAAATGATATGACGTATCATTTTGCCAGCTTTGGCTATGATTACCACTACGGTACCCTTTTCTTTGAACTCTATGCCTTCGGTGTTTGTGGGGCTCTATATTCTGTTTGTGTATCTAACTAATAAGCCTTTCTAACCTTCGTTGTGTCGTTAACAGACCTCCAACAACAGAATTCTACTATATGATCTTGATTTTCGTATTCCCCGTAAAGCAACGTTCTGTTCCTGTGATAGGCTGTCTGGTGAATCAGTTGATACTACTTAAGTAAATAAATAAAAGATATTCAGCATCACATATTAAGATATTGTAAGGTCCAGTCACGTACAGTAACACCCAAGTCCTAAATTACTGTATCCGCCACTAACGGTAAGCGGAAGTAATATTAGTTGCGCCCGAACCGAGGCGCAAGAGCTCTAGCCAGCAGCAACCACAACAACATCAGGCTTGTTGCACCACGCTATTAACAATGGCACCAGCTGAGAAGAATGATCATGATGTTGTAGAAAGTGAGGAATCAATGCTCTGATGTTCTGGGCAATGACTAACTCTCCAACTAGACCAGCTTAAAGATATTATTCAGGATCTCTATCAAATTCTTGTTCAGGTCTCAGCATACGACCTAGCAGGCAAACCCAGCAAAGATGTTTTGGAAAATGAATTGTAAGATGTCATTCCGCAGTGCCTTATTCTTTACTCTACATCTTAAGGTTTCTTAAAAGAGGTAAACTAACACAACGATTAACAACAGCCGGCAGCTCCAAAAAGACCTCCAGAAAGTTCACTCCACGGCTGGCAATCCTTCAGTGCACCTTCCTAGCATTCCTCCCGAATTAGTGCAGTATGTTGACAATGGCCGCAATCCGGACATCTACACGCGAGAGTTTGTCGAACTGGCGCGAAGAGGGAATCAGTTGATGAAGGGGAAGATGGAGGCTTTTGGCAGCTTTAGAGACGTTCTTGCGAGGGAGATGAGCGCTGCTTTACCAGAATTAAGGAGCGATGTTGCAAAAGTTGTGGAGGCTACTGGTGGGAATATGGATGTACTTGTGAAGAAGGAAGATGCATAGAGTCTATTTGATGGGAGGCTATATGTCTACATGGTGCTTTTTTGGCGTTTGGAGCGAGGGCGAGGAATGGGTTTGCGTATGTTGGACTTGATTGATAAATGATACCCTTACNAAAAGTTTTTTGGCTGCTCTTAGGTCTAGCTAGGAATGTTCTCACTGGATAAGATGGCTATATACAAAACGTTTCTGATTATGGTGAAGAGCTATCATAACATTCTATAGACATAAGCTATGGACAGCTAATCCTAGTTTCCTTTGAGGACTGTTTTCATAGCAGATCGTTGAATCGTGATTTCGACCATAACTACTCTTCAAAAATAATCACATCATACCTCGATGTCAAAGGATAATTATCTAATGATTTTGTAAGTACGGAGTCGGCTAGCGTTGCGCTCGGTTCACTCCAGCTACGGAGGTACGTACGTACTTCGTGAGGTCTTACTGTATTGTACGTACTATAAAAAAACAACTCCGGAACCCTTCAAAGGACAAGAAATCAAATTAAAGAAGCTCTGTATGATTGTAGCATTTTCTGCAAACTCCGAGAATGGTGATAGGCTATTCTATAACCTGTTAAATCCACATCAAATCTTGGTAGAAACATCATTGTCACAAGATGGCGTCTATAGCATCATACCTTCCTTTCGCGACGGGAACAACTAGCCTCCAAGCATCGACATATCTCTTTGGTGTCTGTCTTTTCTCGATATCCTTCCTCGTCTTCCTAAACAGCAGTGTATCTTTTGTGATAACGGACCTAATTGGAGTGAAGGATGGCGTTGGTGATCTGGTAGGCACTTTAGGATTCGTGGACGAGCTTGTAGCTTTGGTAGCTTGTCCTTTCTGGGGAATCCTGTCTGATAGACTTGGAGTGCGTAATGTGTGCGCAATCGGGTATGCAATTGTTGGGATATCTCTCTGGCTGTTCGTGCAAGCTAGAGATGTTTACCCACAGCTCCTGCTTGCACGCATACTTTTCAGTACTGGTGGTGCTGCTACGTAAGTAATAAATGACACCTCAATTTTATATTTCAGATGCTAATGCTCATTAGTGCGACCATGGTGACTGCCATTCTACCATCAATGACAGGAAATAAAGCAGAACCTGTTGCTCGGGATAACTGCGTGGATGAAAACTTATCCGTTCCTGGATATCTTCGAGATGATATGCGACCAAGTATATCGGACTCTTTAGATTCCGAAATTACTATTACACCATCAAACTATAATGGAATGAGGAGACAAAGTTCAAAAACAAAAACAAGCCCAAAAGGCTCAAGTCCTCCTCGCCTAGCCGGGCTAGTTGGCCTCTTCACAGGTTGCGGTGCATTGGTTGCGTTAACACTCTTCCTGCCATTACCAGCCCAATTCTCTCAATTGAAAGGCATAACACAGGGTCAAGCCGTTGCAGATGGCTTTTACGTAGTAGGGAGTATCTCTCTGCTAGTAGCTTTATTCTGTTATATCGGTCTTAAGGGACTTCAAGGGGAGGAAGATAAAGGCTTAGGATTGCTTTTAGGGAAGTCTACCGCTAATCAAGAATACCAGACTTCCAATCTCTCATCTGAGAATAATAACGAGTTCAGCAATCAAAGGAATGAGTTCTTGCCATACTGGCGCCTTCTATTCGACTCTACAATACTTGCATTCAAAGATGCACAGATCGGGCTAGGTTACCTGGGCGGTTTCGTAGCTCGAGCCTCGTCAGTTGGGATCTCTCTTTTTATTCCATTGTACATCAATGCATATTTTATCCAGAACGGCTTCTGCAAAGGTTCTCCTAATGATCCCTCACCTGAGCTCAAAAAGGAGTGCAGAGCAGCGTATGTTCTTGCAGCCGAACTGACAGGAATCTCACAACTTATTGCGCTACTTTGTGCTCCTATATACGGGTATCTCTCTGATCGTTATCGACGATTCAATGTTCCACTTCTCGTATCAAGCATATTTGGAATTATTGGATACATTGCATTCGCCCAATTAAGAAGTCCCGAGTTTAAAGATATAAACGGCAGAGGAGGCGGTCCAGTTGTCTTCGTCATCGTCGCTTTCATTGGCATCAGTCAGATTGGTGCAATAGTGTGCAGCCTTGGGCTTCTTGGACGAGGTGTTCTTGGTGAGGAAGGAGGATACAATCTTTCTTCCCAGCTTCAAACCGGTCAGACTGCACAAGGAATAGCTCCATCGGACCCCACTGAGACTGCACCTCTCATAGGCACTCCCATGGTAACTAAAGGCACTACTTCAAGGAATCACCTCAAAGGATCGATCGCTGGTGTGTATTCATTATCCGGTGGAGCAGCAATTCTCCTGCTCACCAAGCTGGGCGGTTATCTTTTTGACAGACTGTCTCCTGCCGCTCCCTTTTACATGATGGCGGTTTTTAACGCCGTTTTATTAGTGGGGGGTTTTGGAGCCGGACTTTATAGAGAAGTGAAATTACGACAACAAAAGTAATAAGGCATTTACAAATATATTCCATCTAATAGTCATTTTTGGGATCTAACCCAATAGTTACCGTCTATCGATACACAGACGTCGAAATTCCTATACAAAGTTAAGAGTGGTAACATCCATATCTGGCATACCATGAAAGGAAAAATATCTCAAGCATCACCAGTTATTCTCTAGGACCTCTAGTTTTTGGACCATCCCGAGTAAGCTATTCGCCGGCTTGTTAATAACCTGTTTTCGAGATTCGAGAACTCCATCTATATCTGACTCAAGACGCTAAGACAACTCATGTGCAGTAGGTCATTCATCGGATGAAGAGTCCGATGACTGGTCCGTATAATCAGCATCATAGTCTTTAGCTACTTTAACATGTTTTCTCTTCTGAGGTGGCTGATCTCTGCATCTTTTTCTCTTGACAGGTACAGATACTGATAGAGCTGAGTTCTCGGAGTCAGGAGTCTCGGGTCGATAATCGCTATCTTTTGCATCACTGTCTGTACAGCCATCGGATAGTACGTAATCTCTGGGGTTCCTAGGAGCTGATGGAGATTCTAACAAGTCAATATTCATGGCTTCCCTTTCTGGATTATCACACATGCGCCCACGGCTTTCATCATCAGCACTCTTATCCTCTTCACTTGAAGAAGACGGTGAACGCCTTCGATGCTTGCAGGTTCCGCTATATCTCGCTCTACCTTTTATCTGTCGCCTTTTGGGAGGATGCTTTCGTACACGACCTCGTTGTTGCGAGATTGCTTTTGGAATTTTACGTCGAGTGCCTTTGTGCTTAGAATGTTGCAGCTTAATATTGGGTAGAGAGAGCGCTAATCGCTCTGGATAATCTTCATCGTCAGAATTCGGTGGCAACCTCGAGCGAGATAGAGAAATTGACTGTTGCTCTGTTCTGAGGGCTTTGAGGAACTCACCTGGACTATTGAATAGAAGAGATGGTGTACATGGTGAATTGGGCTGTGCAGTGATATTTTCAGCCCCTTTATATGGTAAAGTGAATACTTCTTGATCCGGGCCATCTTCAGCTCCTAAAAGGCATTTATCAGGTAGTAAAAATTCATCAGAGAATGGATCATGATATATACCTTTCCGTTCTGGATTTCCTTGCACTGCAAGAATTGTGTCGTTGAAATTAATGAGCATGCAGCTAGTGCAGTTGTTAAGGTCAGGAATAAGATGATTCCTTTTGCAGATCATTCTACCCCGCCCAATTTCGTTATCGGGTATTGGGGTACGCATTTGTCGAGATTGGTAACTCTGCTGAGAAAAATGTTTAATAACTATAGTATTATCTTGGTGTGGATAGAGAGGGATAGACATATTTATAGAAAGGCAGCAATTAAATGCCATCAGTTTCCTCAAGTGTCGGTCTATAAAGGTATCCAAGTATCCCAAAGAAGAGAAAGAAGCAACTCAGGGAAGTGTTTCTTTAAGTGAAACAAAGGCATTTTAGCAGACAACGAATTTCTTTCACTGGCGTTTTATTGAATGTCCTTGAATCAATGAAAATATTCTAGCCTCTCAATGAAGCTTGGGAACTCAAATTGGACCATAATATATTCATAGTTGGAAACTTTGTTCTGGGAAAGTTACAGGAGCTTAGCTGCCAACGTATCATTGCTGCAATAAAAATAGAACTACGTGCTTAATCAACCTTACCATCAACTGCTTCTAGAACTCTGCCGCAGGTAACAAAATCATCAATAATCGTTACAAGCAAATGTCACATGATCTATTTGTATGACGTATGAGGGGTAATGTTGGAGCCTTCCTCCTTAGGCAAGACAAGAGGTGTCATGTTCTAGTCCACTGATGAACGCAATTTAAACATCAAGCATTCTTCCCATTCTCAAATAAATAAAATTTACGTTGATTACGGATAAGTTGTAACAATGTCAGGTATTCCAGTCTACACATCTAGTCCTATAAACGCAGCAAAGGCTCCTGGAGCTTCACCACAGACAAATGCACCTGTGGCACAAACTCAAGGTCTTAATTCAAATCATGATGCAGGAAAAACAACCACTTCACCATTGTCGACATCTACATACCCTGCGGCACGTCCTGGTGCTTCAGTCCCAGCACCCACTGCAGCAGTAGGATTAACACATCGTCATGAGCCATTACATCCTACACCAACTACCAAGACTCGTGAAGATGCCCCTCATCCTCAGCCAGGTGCTGTACCAGTCCCTCCAAATAGGCATGCAAGCAACATACCGCCGCCTCCAAAAGCAGGAGAGACCTATCATCCTCCACCAGTGACATCACAAGCATATCTACCGCAACTAGCAATCCCACCGCCAACTACAGCATTTCAAGCACAGCATACGACCTCATCAAGTACTACAAACTACCCTTCAAAACCCCACCCTATCTCTATCGCAACAACCGATTCTGGTGCTGCAGCACCTCGCCGAAGTCTGGAACACCCGCCCGGATACCAACAGAATGTCTACGCGTCAGAACTTACAAACAGTCAGCGCATGGCAAATGAGGTAATGAATACCTCAAACTCTGAAAGGAGACAAGGATACGACGACGATGAGGGTAGTCTTTGGAATGCAGCAAAGAAGTTGGCTCAAACTGCTGGAACAAAGCTATCAGAAGCTGAGGAGGAGGTTTGGAAAAGGATCAACAAGGGGTAAGGTGGTTTGAGTTTTACTTTCATGAAGACATGTTGTTTGTTTTAGGTAAGAACAACTTGGGTTTTGCTTTGTGGGTCGAGTCTAATTAGTTTGAACAATGTTGTACTATTTGGGGAGAGTTCAGGCGTGCCCGATTTATTTCTAGAAATCTCAAATCTCAAAACATCCTAGAGCGATCCGGGGCAATTTCCGCGGTATCATTCAACGTTTGTCACCCTCCCACGGGGATCGTGCAAGACGGCAATCTGAAAATAGCATCAAACACACTCAAGATTCGAGTCTATCGGGTATGCCGTAGTTCGTGGTTTCAACCTCGGATGGTCAGGTCCTTTTACAGTATGATAGAGAAGTGGGGACCTGGGAAGGGTGAAGGTTTTGTGAAGGAAACATGGACGCAAGTAGCAATCAAGCACGGAAACAACTGCTGCAGTGGGTTATGAGGAACTATAACGGTTACTTCGATCCAAGCGATGGTCGGCACTTATGATACAAGAACCTTGTGTCGAAACGCAGCCCTTTCTTGGTCGTCGTCCCGCGTGGAGTGAAGCCGGTGGAGCTTGGTCAGCGATTCTCCAGCCGCGAGTGGCGTAATTGCTGCCAGATTGTCATAAGAGCAGAGTGTTATTGAATTAGGATTGCGCGGATCGCGCGGAGAATTTCATGCTCATCTAGACCAAGGCAAGTGTTTCCCGACGAGCAGTGATTAGCGTGGTAGTGTGTTTCATACAAGTATTTTCGTAAACTTACGCAGAAGAGGGCAGATCTTGGCCTGCCTTTGTGGTTGCAGTGATATCAGCAAGGAGCAGGTACCCGCGGCTGCAGTCCGGTGGAGACAGGAATGACTTTTGGTTCCTGATGTGATGATGCTTTGATCGTGGGTACAGAATTCTTGGTGTGGCAGGAGCTCTGTCATCGATACTTTACCATTCGACACACCATGCTGTATTTATTACTGTATTATTGCCGTATTAACTTCCACATCTCCAGGTTGTCATCCACTCAAGCCTAATCTCACTCATCAATCATCAATCATCATCAAGAACCCGCNGGCCCGAGCAATTATCAAGAGAGTTTTAAGGCAGTGCAGGGTCAGGGGCAATAGGTTCCAGAAGGTCGCAATGGAAGGTTTGGACAGGGGAGTGCGAGTGGGTGTTTCGCCTCACCAAGTCTTAGTCAGGGACGGCTCCCTTACGGTGCCTCACATTCTCATAACCGTACCAAGCCGTATGACAAGTCTGTCCTGTGCGGCACCGTAGCAGCTTGCAAAGCGACAGTGGTGACTTGCGACGAATGTGTCTTGTGTGTGTAGGACAACGACGACTGGTGTTGAAGAGGATAAATATAAATCAACATTGGGTGTACGGGAATCCATCAGGACCCACCAACCTGAAACGCACTTACTCCTCGAGGCCAGTGGAGCCTCCTAGCGAACCTCAAACACACCACACCTAGCAGGGACCACCCCAGCTCCCGCAACGTCGCACCCTTGATTGACGAATGATCAACTGCCGTCCGCGCGATCAAGCCACAAGCCACCAGTCATCAGCCACGGGGGAGCTCTCCACTCCTGGCACCACCACAGGCGCGCACGCGCTGGCGAAAGCAACGCAACGCAACGCTCCACGACTGCCCTGTTTCCGGGCTGCAGCGGCGCTCGTCACCAGCACCAGCCACCACGAGGTCCACGAACGTCCAGAGCACACACCTCACCACACCAGCCAGTACCACGCTCGTACCACACCAGGACACTGTTGCTTGCGACACCAACTGCTCATCTTGAAACTCTGGACCTGAGCTGAGCGGCACAGCTCTGAGCAGTTGCCCATCGCTGACTGAGCTGGTTGAGACGGGACGAGAGAGTGAGGCGACGAGATGAGATGCCCTGTGATGTGATGAGATGGGATTACAGTAGTGATGAGATGCAATGGGATGGGACGGGAAGTTGTGAGATGCCTGATAGTGGCGGAGATCTGGTTCTCCAGCCGTTACGAAGCCGCCCGTGGTTAGCTGACTACATGCTTGAAGCCTTCAGCATCTCCAGCGTACGAAGGGTCGGGTACGGCGGCGTTACAGTATGTGACGACAGTACAGCAATAACACCGCAACAGCACAGCAACTCTTAGGTACAGGACGTCTCACGTCTTGACCTAGCAACTGCTGCCTGCTCCAGGATTATCCGGGCGGAGGGCGTAGTGGTTGAGTTGCTATTCTTTGGTTGCTGCGACTCCTAATTACTGCTGTCGTCGTCATCAGTATTTGCGTGGTCAAGTTTTGTTGAACCAATTCAGCTGGTGATAGCTAGTTAGAAGAGGACTGGTTAAACCCCTTGCTTGAATAACGGACATGAGGCATCACACATACGACACAGCTCTTCTTGCTCTAATTACACTCTTCATCAACCTCATCTTCGCTTCGAGGTCAGGCCAGCCCTAGCACAGCCCAGATTACGCCCTGCCCTGTGGAGATGGCTGTTGATCCACTGCCCACTACGTCAATGGTCTCGCCCACTTTCGTTTGCCTTGGGCTACACCGGCCGCCCAAATATTAGGGCTGATATGATGGCGGCCGCCACGGGGAGGAATCCGGGACTCGCACACACACATATACTACCCATACCGTATATATACGATATACTACCTGTATACAGTATATACCATACACACGACTTGCTTGCAGAAAGTAAGCAGTGCCTCGCAGTAGCCTTTACATGGCCTATTCGACGGCACGACGGGTATCGGCGAGCAAGGATGATTCTCACTTCGCCCCAGAGTTGGCGTGGTTGGATCGCGGGATGGGAAAGAGTCCAGTCCAGTACAGTACAGTAATAGCGCTTCTATTCCCGTTGCAGCCCCGAGATACACGCCGGCGGCCCGAGATGCGTCAAGAATAGGTGGTGATTGGTGGGCATCTGGCAGATGACATCGTCCATCTTGTACCTTTTTTGGGGCTTTCGAAACAAGCAATCCGTGCGGAGCTTTGTTTTTACAGTATCACTAGAATACCTGGCAGCGGGACCGGGGCCGCGAATTGCTGATGGATCGTCACGGCAGTGAGAGAAAAAAACGTTCCAGATGCACAAAAGCCGCTAGCGTTGACAATTAGGTTTGGGCCCAAGCGGTTGTCAGTTGTGCCAGTCACATCAGTGGAATTTCGGGTGTATGGGATGTGGCCTAACCGACTTGATCTACGGTATTCTCTGTTCTAGCCCATGAGACCCAAGGCTGGCCAGGTAAAGGGTAATGGACAGTCGCAATTTCGGACAGTCGATCCTGTTTACTCATAAGTTGCTGCAATGGTACTGGGCTCATAGAAACAGCAGTACCGGTACTGTAATAATACCGGGCAGGTTTATCCTCTCTTGGGCAATAACAGCGTGCAATTATAGCCTCCAGGAAATTCCTCATCCATTCAACGAGGACCCGTCATAACCCTCTTTGTTAGCTCCGAGCTTGGCTGCGCTTTGCTCTTCCGGGTCTGGCGTGGCTCCTCGCGCCAACCCCTGGTGTACCCCAGATGCGGTTGAAATCCCCGTCGCTAGAGAAAGTGGCGTCGTGTTTGAGACTCGACCAGCCACCCCCTTCTAACCCTTTTTTTTGTCGCTGGGGCGTGCCCACCACCACAAACAGGCAGCGCTCTGCACACACCTCCAGCAACCACCATGATGCCGGATACGGGACATGCAAAGAAGACCGTATCGCGATCGTGGAATGCAAGTCAGAAGAAGCGTAAGATGCTGATGACGATCGCATGCAGACGTGCTTTGATGAATTAGTAAGAAAGCAGGGGGAAAGACGGAAAAAGGGGGAAAGAAGGAACGAATATCAAGTTTCCGAGGGATTGCGAAGGAAGCATTGGAGTTGACTGATTGGTGTATTGCTCCTGATGATACCGAGCCCATACAGTACTGTCCGGCGCTGTAAGTACGGTAGAAGAAGTCCAGCGAGAAGGGAGGAAGAGAGGCACGAGAGGTTGCAGTACGCAGCGCACCGAACCGTAAGAGCACCTTCCGTCCGCCCCACTCACGCTTCAAGCTTGCTCTCGGGTAAGTAAGGTACGGGGCAGTTAGCAGCAGTAGCAGCAAAATGTTTAACGATCCTTCGCTGGCGTACCGGACACATACGGCACCGACACCGGTACCAGTTACAGTACTTACTGTACCCGCACAATATCGGCAGAGTAAGCAGTACTGGTGCTGCACACACAACCCAAGAGCCGTGCTAGTAAGTACCGGTAGCACTGCAATACGATGGGGGCGAGCGGCTCGTAATGAGGATTACGGTCCTGTGGTACGGTACCTGCGACGAACTGCTGCTCCAAGTGATGGGCTCTCCGAAACCACTACGTTCGTAACAGAAGAACTCGCTACAGTACAGTACAGTACAGGAATATCAACGGCAAGTACCACACTGCTACTGTACCGAGGTACTGCTGTTGCTACCGGTACTAAGGTGAGCGCGGGGCGTGCTAATTATCCCCGGCTCCCTACAGTATCAGAAGTTGATCTCACGAACGCGAGCCGCCAGGTCGATATCGTTCGATACTTGGGAACGGCGGTGGGCTGGCTTTTCCTTTTTTGGCTTTTCGACGGACAACGGTCTTTGTCTTCCCCGAAGGGCCACGGCAAGCCCTGTCAGGCTGAGTCGGGTATGCCTGTGTCTGTATCTGTATCTGTATCTGTATCTGTATCGGTCGGTCGGTCTGTCTCTCTGTCTGTGTGTTGGTGTGTGGTGTGGGTGTCGGGGTGTGCGAGTGAGTGCGTATGTTGTATATTTGTCCATGTCCTTAACTCAAGCTCCTGGTCTGGCTGTCTGGCTGTCTGTCTGGCTGTCTGGCTGTCTGGCTGGCTAACAGCGGGATGCCGCCGTCCACATCGGGGAGAGGGGCCCAGAAGAAGGCAGTCAAAGGTGACACAGACGTCGAACAGGAACAGACGCAGACACAGACGCAGACACGCACACACACGCACACAACAGAAAACACCTAGAGACTTCTGCCCCAAACAAACCGATAAGGCACAGACTATTTTTCTCCCGGAGGGCGGAAGGATCCAGCCACAGTCGGCCGGCTAGGGGTGTGTGTGTGGTTTTACCCCTGACCCTGACCCTGACCTCCTCCCCCATGTCCCAGACGTGCCCCTAGTGCCTTCTCAGTACCCTGTCTGACAAGCCCCCCTAGCCTTCCCTTGGCAAACAGCCCTCTACCCTCTGTCCCTCTCCACCTTCAACATCCACAACCCAACGACCACCGACGACCAGACCACGGCCACACACGGCCACTCCAAGTGCCACCATGACCGATGGGCCCGCCTTCTGTGCTTCTGCTCCTCCACCATCGATCTCATCTACCGTCCGCGCGCATTTGGCCATTCCGTGATAATAATCCTTAGCCTGTCATTCCTTATACCCTCCAGGATCGCTTTCTTTCCCCCTCTCTCCTTCTCTTTCCAGTCCATTTTATTATTCTTGTCACGCCGTCCAACCTCGAGTCCTCGTCCTAGTTCCCGTCCTGTTCCTGTCCTCCCAAACCCAACCCGTACCTGCCGAATCCAGCCATTCCATCACNGCCGTTCACTCCTTCACGGCCCAATTCCGACGCTCATCTCACCTCGATCTCACATCCGATCCATTGCCCGTAGCTCTCTCGCGCACACACAAACACTCTCATCATCATCTTGAGCAAAACGAATTCACACTAATACCAGCGACGAACAAAAGAAATCTGGATATAAACCACCAATCATACTTACGTACACTTTGCCATACCACCTTTACATGCTATAAACCAACAGTGCTATAGTCCGAGGACTAGGGAAGAAGATACGGGAGCTGGCTCTCAATTCACGCGCCATCTGCTTTCGACGACGGGACCTACATAGATCTGAAACGAGTTTTCTTTTTTAATCTCTCCAGGCAGTTACCGGCTGTCGAGATCTCACTCATTCTTACACATCTCTCTCTCTCTCACACACACTCAATCACGCTCATATCAGAATACTACTTCTTGCTCCTCACTGCCGCTTCCCTATCGCTACTGAACCACCACACTCCTTTCTCTTCACCCCACACATTACTAGACGGCACCTACTTCACGGGCCAACGGGTTTATTCACAGCCACATACTAAGTGTCCCGGCGATTACATATCTCTTTGGATAACATTATATACACTTCCGACTTACTCCTCCTTCTCATCCCCCGCCACAAGGCTCTAGTCCGAGAGTAAGACATCATTCCTTCACCTGCGCTGGCGGTCAGTCATTCAGCAAGTATAGCCTTCTCACGGCAAACCTGATTGATCAATTACCTCTGGTACGTATGATTTCCTCCCTGACACAGCTTTGCTATTATCGAGCGCGTCGTTGGGCAAAGCAGTGCCGGGTGTCGTCAGCGCATTGAGATTATTGTTCTTCTGCGCTCTTTCTGCAAAGGCAAAACGAACTGACAATCGCATTCTCAGTTCGACTCTCCAACAAGTGGAGAGCAAAGTTAGATAAAAATGGGGGATACTTTTACCACGGACGCTAACCAGGCGCAACCGCTGGTGGAAGCCATCGCCAGTCCCCTTAGTCACCAGCAAACTCCGCAAACACCCTCTTTAGTCCTCAACTCAAATAATCAATTCCGTCGTGACTTTCCTCCGAGATCCGTTCCCTCAGTCACCATGAGTCCCAATGAACCGCCAATGAAGATGGAAGCCTTTGGTGCGGGCATGTGGCCGGCGCAGACCCCTCCCACTATGCGCAAGCAACGGCCTGCAACGATACATGAGTCTGGCTTCTCATACTACCTGCCAGAGGACTACTCAGCATTATCAAACTGGGAGACACCCACTACTACCATGCTTCAGATGCAGGAAGGGTTGAATCATAACTATTCGACGCAAGAGCTCTATCCATCTTCGTCCGTGAGCAATAGTAAGTAATTCACCCCTCAGTCGTCTTCTCCAGGAGAGAGAGGGGGATAGGCGGAGGGAGAGAAAAGTGGCGTACTAACTGTCTTTCCAGATGGCTGGACCACAAAACCTTGCGACGATGGCTTGGATATGCAAGGCTTGGATCCCGAAATGCATATCGGTCACGCCTATACGACCGATGAAGCCGTGCCGATAATTGATCTGAGATACTCCACCCCGAATATGGAAGAGCACCGTCTCAGCTTTGAGAACTCTTACAATTCACGGCGCATGTCTGGTTCATCATTTACCCTTTCAACCACCGGTCCTATGTCGGAGATGCTATCCCACGAGGATTTCTCTGCAACCATGTCCGAGACCCAGTCATACACCTCTGATTATCCCCTACGCTCAAACCGTAATTCACTGATGTCCTCCACGCAACTTTCGCCTGTGCCATCACCGAGAATGACCCCCCAGCAGCAGCAGCACCGCCCTGAACTCGTTCGCACGCAGAGCCGAGGACGAGCTTCTCCTTCACCTCGGCCGAGCATGCGCTCAGCTCCATACAGTATCGATAGTACCCGCAACAAGCGCTGGTCGACTGGATCGTATGCGTTGCCAAACCGTCGAGCTTCCCCTTTCGTGTGCCACCCCCACCACGATGCCTTTTCATCTCTTCACTCCCGTCATTCCTCTCCGACGCTTCCAAACAACCAGTTACCTCTCAACATGGCTACTCTCCAGAGCCAGCAACCTCCTTTCCTCCTCTCTAGCAACGCTGGCTTCCATCGAAATGGCATGCTCCTCCCTTCCCACAACTTTCCTGAAACATCGCACTACGACAACCCGCCCCCGCTCCTTTCTCATGGTCTTTTCCGCATGCTTCAAAGCAATGCTGATCCGCAATCACTTCATGCGCACTACGCTGAGTTGAGTGATCCACCGAACCTGTATGCCTCACTTTCGGAGGATGCTTTGGATCCACCGCCGGAAGATATGAGACCTGATGACCCAGATCTCATTCCCCACGAGCAAGAATTGCGCTTTGATGGCGACTTGTACACACCCCGCTGGGTACGTGGTCACGGCAACAAGCGTGAGGGATGGTGTGGAATTTGCAAGCCGGGACGATGGCTAGTTCTGAAGAATAGCGCTTTCTGGTACGACAAGAGCTTCACACATGGCATTAGCGCGGCGACGGGCAGTCCATTCCAGGAACCACAGGAGACAAGGCGCATGGATGGGAATCCCGATGTCTGGGAAGGATTATGTGGGAGCTGCGGGGAGTGGGTTGCATTAGTGAGCAGCAAGAAGAAAGGAACGACCTGGTTCCGACACGCTTATAAGTGTCATACTCATCCCAAGATTAAAGATGCTCCCAAACGCCGCCGGGAGAGCTCCCACTCCAGAACAACCGGGACCACAAATGTGAACTCAGCAACTACCAAGATTAAGACGGAAGTGCCCTTGACGCCGCAGATGACGCCCGTGGCTTCCGCATCTAATACACCGACGCTAGACGGCGGTGGTGTTCAACACAAAACGATCAGTCCTCTAGAAGGATTATCCTCGATGATTTGATGTCTTTCAGTTTTTATTTTATTTCATACTTTACTTACCATGCAACCAATCTGTCCGTCCTTCCACTTTTGCAACAAGCTTTTCACAATTTTCGAATTTCTTTTGTTCGACTCTTTTTTTGGCGATATATACCGAAATCAAAAATGAAATGAAACGCAAGTGCTTTTTACCAAAACCGTTTTTAGAAGGGGGGGGGGAATACCACGCAACGCAATGCAACGCAAGTACGCTCTTTTTACGACCGGTACAGCTGGAGGGATTTTTTTATAAGAAGTTTAGGTTTTCTGGGGTTTGGGTAAATTTACTTTGATAAAGGATAGGAAATTGTGTGAATTGAGTGAGAGATGTGTCTGATGCGTGAGTGAGATAATGATGAATTCACGAGGCGCAGAAAGATTGGATATTGGTTTATTGCGCTTTTCATATTTATTATTGGCTTTTACTATTTTTATATGCTTTTACACAGATATGTGGTATTTAGTATGTATACCATACCGTGAATGCGGAAGGGAAGGGAAAGTTATGACGGTAGATTTGCTTTTGGTTGTTTTTTNTKTATATGATTTTTTTTTATCCTTCGACATACATTTACCTCAGGGTTATATATTATACCAAATTTTGAGTTTTATAGATTGAAGATGTAGCTAGTAGTATTAGCCGTCAAATGAGATCTGCGTCTTTTCTTTTTGAACAACAGAGCTGTGCTATGTATGTATGGGCTGAAAGCTAAGTGAATCGAGGAGTAGTCTAGTCTAGTCTAGTTGAAAAGTTCAAGTCTCAAGTAGTTAGTGAAGAGNAAAAAAAACTAAAGTTAGTAATTTGCTACAAAAAGTGGTGAAAACCTAGCCCGTTATCGTTTTGTGTTTATATTTAGAGAAGCACTAAAATAAAAAATGTCGTAAGATTTTATTACGGGTACATGTCGTGATTTTTCTTATTACAGTTAAGTAATAGAGGTTGTGTGTGGTGGTGGTGGTGGTGGTGGTGGTGGGGACTGAACTTCCCGCGCGTTGCAGCAGCAGCTGTGGCTATCACCGGCCGTACAAGTACGGGTATGCAACGGGTGGGATGTAAGAGTGTGAGAAGATGGATGGTGAACGAACGAACTGGGTGATTACTGCAGATTTCGGAATTTAAATTTAGTTTGCTGTTAGTTCTTACGCAGCTGCGACTTGTGTTCCTTGCAACCTGCATTTTTTGGATTTGGAAACANTTTTTTTTCTTTCATCGATATACAACGTGTACGGAAAGGAATGGAAGGGATGGAAAGTGGTTAAGGAAGGTTGTTTATTTATTTAAATGTATTTGGGTTTCGAGTTGCGGCGNAAATGTTTGTGTCTATGTCACTGTTACGGTATTGCGTTATTTGAGTTGAGTTCGGGTTGTTGAAGCTGGATTGGATGGATTGAGGTATGAGGGGAGAGAAGGAGGGGTATTTTTGGGGTATTGGGAAGAGGGGAGAGGAGGAGAGAGTGGCGATTGAAATTGATTGATTGATTAGTTTTGTGGATTTGAGTTATTTTTTGTTTATAAAGATGAGATGTATGGTTTATGGTTTATGATGATAGTGTTAGGTTGAGGTTTTGTTCCTTTTCATCTCATTAATTTTACTGGTTGATATTTCTTTGCTTTCCCTTGCTCCTCGTTGCTAAACGTGCTAAACCAACACCCCTCACCCATACGACCAGTGCCTCGTGCGGCGGCTTGAAACGATTGCGCACGAGAAAGAACCGTTAAGATAACTTGCGCTCTCTCTTTCTCTCCTTGTGTCTCCCTCCCTGTGGTGGCAAATCAAAAAAGACAAGCACTTCCCTGAGGGGGATAAGAAGATGCGTTATTATTGGACTCGCAGGGCGGAGGCACAACTGAGACAAAACGGGGTGGGATGATGAAGTTCGGGAAAGAAAAAGATAATTGGAAATCAAGGGCGGGAGGGCTAGTTTTTTTGTTTGTTTGGTTTTGGTTTTGGTTGTGTTTTTACCTGGGTGTTGGCTTCAGATCAGTAATATGAAACTCGCTCTATTCTTACTCCTTTTGGCTTTTCTTGTTTGCAGGAGGTGTTGCGGAGTTGGTGGTGGTTATAAAAATAGTAGCATGGTAAAAGCGTCGTTTGTAGTTGAGTGTAGAGCACAAGAGCAGCGAAATGGCCCCCCCGGACCCCATGGCTAGCTGAAGTCGGAGATTGGATTCCTAATTATTCCCCCTCATTCATCCATCCTCCATCCTCCATTCGCCTTTGCCGCAGCCCGGTTGTTGCAGACGGCGTCTTGTCGTTCGCTGAGGTACGAGCTAGAGATTCAATTAATTAGATAAGTTAGGAGGCACTGTCAGATTTTCAATGCTGTGTTGGAAGTGAGCAGAAGAAGCGAGCGAGCCATTCCATCGAACAAATTGCTGCATTCGAATCGAATGTTCCGTGATTATGTTCTGCGTCGGATGGGATGGAAATCTTGCGACGATCTGCGTACGGATTCTCCGCCCTACGCAGGTACAGGCGGGTGCATGATCCCAAAGCGAACCAAAAGACTTCCATGACGGAAGGTTCGTATGTAATATTCCAGCAGAGATCAGCTCTCCCCGCATTGCATTGCGCTGGCTTGTAGGCAATGTGAGATAGTTAATTAGAGCGGCGAGCTTGTTGGCTGAATTACTGTCCTGTCCTGTCCCGTCCTGTTCTGTCCTGTACACATCGTAATACTTGGATAACTGATCTGATAGTCATAAATTACTTGTGGGTGAAGGAGGATGTTGATGATGTCTTGGTGAACTTGCAGTAGCCCAGCAGCTGGGGAGAAGTGGCTTACTGTAATTATTAAGGGCGCTTTGCGGTTGAACGGATCAAAGACCTCAACGGTCTCTAGGTTATCGCTCTGCTCCGTTGGTTCCAAGTCTCGTCTCATCTTGTCTCTCGTCCCTCATCTCGGTTGCCAGGTCCTGTACGTGTACCATCGGCCAACTCACGATGACTTGCGCTCAATAATTAATTAATTACCCACTTTGTTGGGATGAAAGGCTTCAAAGTTAGATTGATTGACTCTTCTTCTTCGTCCTATGCGGCTCTTGATCGTGTTGAATTGGATCATCATTTACCACAACACTCGCACCAATACCACCTTCCTTGATGGTCTCTCTCTGCCTGTTGCGTAGGTTTGCTTGGCTTGGCCGTGCCATTCAACTAATCGATTCCTGACCTCATCCATCCATCTCTGCCTGCGCCCCAGCTCGTGCCTGCCTTGTTCGTGCTTGCCCTGCCTGCACACTTGTCTGCCCCGATTCGGTCATTGTGCTACCAGGCCGTGTGGTGTGCGTCTCTTCACCAATCCTGGGACAATTCAATTAATTGATTTTCTCTCTCTCTCTCCGTGCATCTTCTTCTTTTCCATTACACGCATGTTTCCATCCACTCAGACCGCTCTCGTCAAGTCTGCTGTAGCTGTCGGCCTCTAATCTTTCCCTTTTCGTACTCGTGGGATGCTGGCGCTTCTTCTGCTGCTGTTGCCTTTGTTGCGGCTGCCTTTGTAAACCTTCGGCCCAAGATCTTCACCATCTCCATCCACGACCGCTACGGCAGTACAAGTACGGTACAATCAGCACAACCACCAAACACAAAACGAGGTCTTCTTGTCTGATTTTCCACCCCTCGATNCCCCTCATCGGACAAGCTCCTGGTACCTGGCTGCTCCTTTCATCGCCCTCCCCCCGCCTCGGATTCCCGATCTCGATAGCTCCCAAGCAGACCTATTTCGTCCCCCACCACCCACCCCGACACCTTTCATATATCTAATCATTTTATACATTGTCACAACTTTCGCTACTCTAGTTATGATCCTGTGTCCACTACCGAAATCCTGGAAAGCCACTTTTTAGCACCTGCAATAGACCTTTGGTGTGTCTTTCCGTCCGATCTTTTTTTTCCTTCTTTACCCTCTCCACCTCTCTCTCTCGCTCCCGCAACAGGAACTACTTCCCCCGTCTCGTATCTTGCACCGCACGACTGGCGGTTTCTTCTCCATCTGACGTTCCCCTTGAACGATAGGCATCGCGGTCAACAGCTTATGCTTACTCACGCGGACCTAGAGCCCCGCCTACTCAGACAGCGTATATGCAAAGGCTTCGCTTTTTTTCTGGTAGGCGGGCCAACTACACCTCATCCGCCTCTGCTCCCCGTTACTAACCTCCCGTGCTTCTCAGTAATTACCGCCAGATGCCATTGCTCGGCCATGCCATGAAAGATCCGTGTACTGTACTCTCTCCAATTCAACCATTGCTTGTCACAATCTCGTCACAATCTTGTCGATTGTATCCTTGTCTGGCCTCGTCCTATACGATCTAACTGCATAACGAAATCACGGCCGCCATTACATAACCGGTGCACAGGAGGGTGAGGGCCCACGGTCTAGAAGCAGTCATAGCTCCTGAAGAAACATCATCGGGTTAAAAGGCACGGCGTGGAGAGGGCAGATCTATCTGGAGCGTGCTGCTGGGTGTGAGTGGTAGCCTTTATTTCTGCCATGAGTTGGGATCAACCAGCATATAGGTACGGATTTTTGAAGGAGGGGTTGCAATTTAGTATCCCAGGATATAAAATTTTAATCAGTAAAAAAAGGACACATGGCTAATAGATTGAGTCTCTCTAGCTTTGGGAATCCAAACGCCCAACCTCCAACGCCTACACAGACTCCAACTTCTGCCGTCTTCCAAAGCCCGACCTTTCACACCCCGAGGAATAACTCGACCTTTGAAGATCGTAGCGGCTGGACGCCGCAATTCGCTGAGGAGTACACCGTCTTTGGTGCTACACCGGGGCGACTAATCAGCACCCACCTTCCCTTGGTTGATATCTCGACCCCCAGGCCTTCCACCTCATCCAGTCAGCCTTATCACTTTTCTGAGATTGAGAACGAACTCTCCACTCATGTCCATCATCTCTCGCCAAACCCTAACTTACCGCTTCCTCCTGTCGACCCCGCGCATCGGCTAAGCTCCTCCCCAGATCCTCAATTCGAAACCGGACGCCGCCTCAATGGTAGCCAGAGGAAGAAGCTAACACCTGCTAAACCGAAGAAACGTTTGGAGGAAGCCTTCGGTGGTCAGACTGCCACGCCTCCACATTCTGCGTCTAAAGGAACGAGGCGGCGAGCATCAGAGGGTATTCCTAAGACAATGCAACATGAATCCCAGGACGACCGCTTTGGCGGATCTGGAATGCATGACCAGGACCCCCAGTTCATGTCATTTACCTCAACCTCGTCTGATCTTTTCAGCTATCCACTCACTGCACCGGCTACGGCCCCCTTGTACACTAGTAGTAAGAGCTTCTGGGATCCAGACGCAAGTATTGGTGGTATGGGTATGGATTTCGGTGTAGATGGGACAGGAATGCTCAGTGACGGCTCTCACAGGGCCAGTCATTCTTTTGACTGGGGAAGGAGCGAGCCCATGTACCAGGACAATGTTCAGCTGTCTCAACAACAAGAGCCAAACAAGCAACAACGGATGCTTGCTTCTAAAGCTGATATGCCTAATACGAGCCTTGCCACATCCATGGCATCTTTTCAATATGACACGTCTGCGGTTTCTGGTGGTCCTTTTGCAGCACTAGATTTAAGTTCTGCAGTCGATCCGGTCCTACTTTTCTCTCAAAGCAACACTACTTCTAGAATCATGGCTTCAGAATTTGAGGATGTCTCACTGCCGCCTACCAGGCCATCTACAGGCAATAGAGTCCATGAGCCGTATCAACATCAGTTGCGAGAGTCGCAGCGAGATATGGAGGAGCTTCGCCGGTCACGAAGTGCAAGAGAAAGGGGGTCCACATATCGAATCGATAGAACAGCGGCAAGCTCGCCTGTTAAAAGTTCTGCACGCCCCGGTCTGCAACGAAGTATGAGTGACAGTCGAGGAAAGGGTGTGAAAGGTAATCCTCTATAGGACTCACAATCCTGCAATCCATTTAGAAATTACTAACATGTATACTATCAAAGGACGGACAGCTTCTCTTGGGGGAAGAATATCACCGGTCAAGAACCAACGTCAACACCCCGTCAGTCTCGCATCAATACCCGAGTCCCAAATCTTGGGACCGCGTACTGAAGTCAAATTCGTTATTGATTCAAAGGGGAAAGCAAGGGCTCACACCATCACTGTAGAAGATGAACCCAGGACAAATAGAGCTGGACCCATGCCTGAAGTGAGGGAAGGGTGGGAGTCGCCTTATGAGTCCTCTTCGGATGAAGAAACGATCATGATACCAAGCCGCAACACGTCCTTTAATATTCCTCAGCCACGCAAAGGGCCAAAACTCTCTCGCTTTGAAACAGCCAACCGTGGCGTTGATTATCGAAGGCATAGCATGAGTGCCAGTTCATACAGCCAGTCTGAGTCTTCAAGTCAACGCTCCTCGGGCCATGATGAATACGTAAGTGAAGCCGAGACTGTCATGGAGGAGCAAACTACTCCATCTGGAGATGCAAAACGGGAGCTGCGCAAGGTGGTTGAAAATCGCAAGAAAGGGCAAATCGCTGCCGCAAATACCTATCATCACGTCTACTCTTCTAATCCAAACACTCGAGGCGGATACCATTATACTACCTCAAGGAATATCTCGCCTTCTACCATTAGTGACCTGGACAGGGCCACACCAACCAGCTCGAGGAGCGGCACGACAAGGTGTGTCTGCAAAGGACCAGATAATGGTTCGTTCATGATTCAATGGTATGTAGTTTTTGTTTGTGTTTCTTGACTCTTATATGTTAGCTGACCCATAATAGTGAATCATGCGAAAACTGGCTCCATGCGGACTGTGTTGGTGTTGATCGGCGCGCTCTCCCGTCCGTGTATATCTGTGCCTTCTGTGCGGAGACACCAAACCTCCGTGGGGGTCGACGGATCAAAGAACGTCCTAGCCGCCGTCTAGCAGCTTCACCATTGGCTCATAAATCATTTAACTCGCTCCGATGACATGGCATATCTAACACNTTTTTTTTATGGATTAATTTTAAGAGGTTCTCCCCCAAAGACGGTATGAATTTCACAATTCACAGGCATATGATTATTAAGGTGGCAACTATGAGATTTTGGATACTATGGAGGAAGATTTATTTGGCTCCTTATGTTTTGTTCCAGATACCCTTCTTGTGTAGAATAACCAAAGCACAGCACATTTATGAAGTGAGGCAGTATGAAAGACATGAAATGTAGCAAAATATGTGGAATTAACTATTTCGTTTGGCACAGCAAAATAAATATATATTCACTTGCAAAACACAAACGGTATATATATCTGTGTGCAAGTAGTTTGGTTCGAATTGGTAGAGGCCATACAATAATGTCGTTTGCTTGGTTTTCCGAGCGAGAAGGAAAAGGGGGGCGTTAGTGTGGTTCTAGTGCAGCCCTAATTTAATGACGCCTCATATTTCAGGTTTAAATCAATGGTACTTGTTCCGCCGATTACGGAGGCGGGGTGTAACAAAGCTTCAAGACCGCGGTCCAACATTCCCAAATCTCTCAATAATTCACGATTTTTTACACTTGCTCTTCCTAATTATTTCAAGATGGCAACTCACAATATTGTTGTCTTTGCCGGTGATCACTGTGGACCAGAGGTAAATAAATATGTTTAAAATTTCCAATTCATCAACTCCAAGAGTAGTGCGGGGCAATTCTGACGAGAAAGTTATAACAGGTGGTTGCGGAAGGCTTAAAGGTGCGATTGAAATTGAAACTCCCTGCCAAAAACCACAACCAAATTTTTTGGAATACAAGCTCAACAAAGCATTCAATTCTTTTTATAGATACTAAGAGTCGTTGAAGCAACTCGCCCAAATGCAGGGAAATTCAACTTCCAGGAACATTTACTTGGAGGGGTAAGTTTTAGTCTTCTCCTCTGTTTTTTTTTTTAATTTCTGCCCTATCTCCTCTTGTTATAGACATTGAGTATTGAGTAATAACCTTCTTCTCCTACAACAGGCTTCCATCGATGCCACAGGTGAACCTCTCACCAAAGTAGCTCTTGAGGCAGCAAAATCCGCAGATGCCGTCCTCCTAGGTGCAATCGGTGGTCCAAAATGGGGTACCGGCACTGTTCGACCTGAGCAAGGCATCCTCGCCCTGCGCAAGGAAATGGGCACATACGGAAACCTACGACCATGTAACTTCGCATCAGACTCCCTCGTCGACATATCTCCCTTGAAAGCGGAGGTGTGTCGCGGCACGGACTTCAACATCGTCCGGGAACTCACCGGCGGCATCTACTTTGGGGAACGGAAGGAAGATACTGGCGACGGCATCGCGTGGGATACGGAACCTTATAGTCGAGCGGAAGTGCAGCGGATTACTCGACTTGCGGCACATTTGGCACTGCAGCAGGATCCGCCGTTGCCGGTTTGGAGTCTGGACAAGGCGAATGTGCTCGCTACGAGCAGATTGTGGAGGAAAACCGTCACGGACACGATGAAGAATGAGTTCCCGCAGATTAAGGTTGGGCATCACCTCATTGACAGCGCGGCCATGTTGATGGTTAGGAATCCTAGGGCGTTGAATGGGATTGTGGTTACGAGTAATTTGTTTGGAGATATCATTAGTGATGAGGCGAGTGTGATCCCGGGTAGCATTGGCTTGCTGCCATCTGCTAGCTTGAGCGGCGTGCCAGATGGGAAGTCAAAGTGCAATGGAATTTACGAACCTATTCACGGTGAGTTTCTTGGCTTTGTATTTTAAAGCCCCCCTTTTACATTTTCTCCTTCTTTGTCTTTCTTTTCTCTCTATTTCCTTCATTTTGGACGTTATTTGCTGATACCTCTTCTTCAGGTTCCGCACCAGATATCTCTGGTCAGGGCATCGTAAACCCCGTCGGCACCATCCTCTCCGTAGCAATGATGCTGAGGTATTCCCTCAACCTACCCGTGGAAGCCAAGGCTGTTGAAGAGGCAGTTAAAAGAACCATTGAAAATGGTGTTAGGACGAAGGATATCGGTGGCACTTCGAGCACATCCCAGGTTGGAGACGCTGTTGCCAAGGAGTTGGAGAAAGTCCTCAAGGAACTAAAATAAGTAAAACTATCCTTAACCTTAACCACATGCTCCATTGGGAGTTATTTTTTTTTCGCTAGAGATATATGGAGTAGAGCAGTGAAAAAACGAGGGAAATTTTAAGTGTATAGTTTCATCCCCGAAATTTATCTAGCTAGCAATCAATTGAAGAATGAAGGATTAAGACAAGGAGTCGTCACATCAAAAAAATTTTATGTTTTCCATTTTGGTGCAGTAATATGTAGTTGCTTTGATGGGTATTATTATCTTCATCCTCCAATGGGTTAACAAATTTAACAGCAAGAAATTCCACAGTCATTTTACGTCACTTGTAACGAGCTTCAATAGCTTCTATTTCAACTCCTTTGAATTTTACCAACACTTCCCCTTCTTCTTCGTATCATTCTTTTACTTCTAAACATCTTTCACAGTTTTCAATAAGATTACCCATTTTATATTAAACAAAATATATTAGCCATCGCAATTATCTATCCAGTGTACATCTTTACATCTCATCACTAATCTTCATCCCATTACCCATTGGTTGCTAGAGCCGCCAGCCACCATGATTTAAGAAGCGAACCAATACCTAAAATCCTTTCCGCAATGCAAGTAATCCAAAAAGGAGCGAGTGTGCCGTCGGGTGATTCATTACTCGTATACTTTCGGCGACGTAAGAAAATAATGCAGAATACATTCCTTGTCTGGTGATCAAGGGGATCAAGCAAGCTCTGTGTATATCAGGAGCTTAGAAGACTGCGAGCAAGGCCATGGCACCGACGGCTGCAAGAGCCATTGGCTTGTTGGCGGCCGCGGAGTTTCCAGTGACCTGAGCTGGGGCAGATGGTGAAGAAGATGGAGTCTCAGTTGCTGGAGGAGCAGGGGCAGGGGCAGGGGCGCTGGTAACTGGGACGCTCGTCTGAACAGTAACAGGAACCGAGACGGTGGTCTCCACAGAGATAGGGACCACAGAAGTAGCTGGCACAGTGTACTTAGTGGTGCAGGTGACTGTGTTGACCTCGGTGACGGTGTTCACGACTGTAGATCCCTCCTTGATGGTGGTGTAGCAGACCTCAGTGGCACTGGTAGTGGTATAGACTTCAGTCGTCACATACTCAGTGGTGACAGCAGTCTGGTAAACGGTTTGTGGCTTCTCGACGACCACGAGAGAAGTGCTGGTGTGGATGACAGTTACTGTAGCACCACCCTCAGTCTTGATCTCAGTAACTGGACAGTAGCTGGTGCTAGTCTCGTATGTCACGGTCTCAACTCTAAAACCCAGATTAGCAGCCGGCTATGATACGATTAGAATAACTCTAGAGGGAACTTACGCAGTGGTGACCGGTGGTAGAGTGACAACCTCGACGATTGTTGTGGGGATCACAGTCTCAACAGTGGAGGTAGTAGTGTAAGTCTTGGTGCAGATAGTACCAGACTCGGTCCTGTTAGAAAGATTAGAAAAGATGTTGACGCCAATTGGAGACCTCGAACACTTACACAACTGTAGTAACTGGGCATACAGTGGTGAAGGTGGTGGTAACCTCAGTTGTTGTTGTTGCATACTCGGGAGGAGCAGTAGTGGTCTCACAGATCGTCGTAGGAATGACGGTCTCAATGGTCTTGGTAGTCGTGTAGGTCTTAGTGCAAGTGGTACCAGACTCAGTCCTGTCACAGTGTGTTAGAAGAACCAACAAAACATATAATATATCAGCCATTCAACACTTACACAACAGTAGTGACTGGGCAAACGGTGGTGTAAGTGGTAGTGACTTCGGTCGTTGTCGATTCGTACACAGGAGGGGCTGGAAGGGTAACAGTGGGGGTAGAGTAGCCGCCACATCCACCAACACAGCTGGTAACAGTGATGACCGAAGTTGTCGTCTTTGTGACCAGAGAGGTGGTGCCTGCACTAGAGATGGTAGATGTAATAGGGCAAACGGTTGTTGTTGTGAATGTTGTCAAAGTAACCGTTGTATCATTCCACCTGGGCATAAGACCCGAAGCAACGGCCGACGAGGCCAGCGCTAACAAAGCAAAAACTCCCTTCATTTTGATTCTCTTTGTATTTTGGTAACGAGAAGACGGGTGTAGTTTTACAAGCAGGTAGTGAATGTGTTAACGGTAGCGAAGGTGAAAGTAACCGTAACGAAAGAGTTACTTTGTGTGATTCGAAAGAGGTCAGAGAGCAAAGACGATCTAACGAGGGATGATTCGAGTGCGGAATGAGGATACAAAGGGGATGAGAGAGAGGCTCTTTTTAAGTCAAAGAGGAAATGAGAATAACCTTGCATACCGTCACAAGGTGACTGTGCATACCAGGATGGGGGATTTTCTTGCTGGAGTGCTGTGTCTGGTAACAGCCTGGCATGGATCTTCTGAGTGCACGGCCGTGGAGCTGGGGTCTGATCGTAAATTGTGCCTTCAATTGCTCTTTCTACAGACGAAATTCCAACGCCGTTGGAGCCAAAAGGGGAGACTTGGAGAATACACCCTGGTCATTTCAACCATGTCTAGCCAGAGTGACCATGGAACGGTCTCGGATATTTTCCTGCTGCCCAGGCCAAATTCTATTCGCCATTGCCGTAGTACGAGTATTGAGTTGTTAATAGAAACTCACATGGAGCCCAAAGCCCAGCGAGGGTTGGTGGCAGGGGGACGAGATGCGATGACGATGGTACTTAGTGGCAGCGGCCGAGGTAGATTGAAGATGACAGTGGAGAGGTCTCATGTACCTGTGTACCTGAAGAAGAGGTCCAACCTCGCCACTCACTCCGCTCCACAACTGTGGCGACGATAGATACGAGTTTCTCTAAATAAATGCTACTGGGATGTCGTGGCGAGGCGGTGGCTCCTGTTTAGTTAAGTTGGAGATCAACATATAACTATAGTTTTAACCTTAATAACCAAGTATTTCCAGGCTAGGATCAGAAGCTTGTTGTAATGGGCCGAAGCAAATAAGAAATCTTGCCACAGTATAGTCAATACTGTGGTTTCGATATTGCCGAGTCCTGTCACTGAAAACAAGAGGTTGGGCCTTTGCTCTTCGTAATTCGGGTCGGATGGCGGGGAAGCAAAAACCACGGCCGTCTCTCTGCGTTGGCCAAGACGTTAAAAAGTTGGCCCCGTCCCATACGTCCCAACGACGCACTATTTCTACAGCTTGTTTCAAAGGCACTGTTCTGGAGCTGCGAGGTACCATTAGTGTTCATGCATGCTCGTACGGCAGATTTGCGGCACTGAAGATAAGAAGTTGGATTTGCCTCAATGGTTGGGATAGACAACCGGAAACCGGCATACTAGCTAACAGAATGCAGCATCTCGAAAGGTGAAAATGGTGTTGGGAGCTCTCATCGTACCACCATAGTGAGGGTATTATTATGGTGGTGTCCAGGCTCTGCAGTGACGTAAGGCCCAACAACGTACTGTACAGTACAGTTCAGTACAATTCCAACCTGCATAGGTCTGACAATGGGCAGACGAAGCACGAGACATCCTGGCCAAAACTCCAAGCGGGATGAAAGTTGCGATGGTTACCTTTGTACGTACACAGGAGGACTTCAGTCTATTGCAGGTGGACAAAACAGAAGTCCTCCAATTCTCCCGAGCTCCTCGCGGCCGCCTTTCGGCACACCAGAGCTTGGTCGTAGGGCCGAGGGCTGCAACGGAATGGATCCTATTGCTAAAATTTTCACCTTTTTTCCTTTCATTTTTTCCTTTTGGCGTTGCTATGTCTCGGTCATCAGCAAAACTAGAGTACAGCTATTTTTGTAGTCGGCGGAGAAGCCAAAAGAGAAAGGCGCGCAAGGGGCGGAACATTAATTAAGCGATCGGGCTCGATTTGACGCCATCCGGAGGTCTTGGCGATAGGCGATATGCGATAGGCGCACTCTCTTTTCTCTCGGGTCCCTGTGTCAATCCACTGCCAACCCTGGCCCGGGCAAGAGAGATCGATCCTAGCGCTTGCAAATTCCCCCCAAAGCAAAAAGCCCCCAGCAGCCACCGCCTTGGCTTGCATCACTTGCTGCTCTTCCTTAGCTGCTTGGCAACTACGTTCCGGATTCTGGAGCCGACCGCCCAGTTTTTCCCCCTTACGATGCTCTGTTTACCTGCAGTATCTTGTTGTTGTGATTGTTTGCGATGCAGGTTGCTGTTGTTACGGGTGTTGTTATTGTGATTGCGATTGCCAGGCGCCCACTCGCTGGGTTGGAATGGATGGAACAGTTGCTGCATGTCTGTGCCGACTGCATCTGCAAGCATCCGATGTTGTGCCTGTTCTCCCAGACACCGGATTCTTGCTTTTGGCCTGTCTCCAGGGAACTTTGTGGTCCAGACGTACTTGACAGTCGACCCACACCACCACCAGCCCTTTCCTCCTCCCTGCCACACCTACCAATCAACCTAGAGTTGTGTATTCACTCGCCTTGCCTTAAATTTAATTATTGGCTTTTGCAATTGGGTCGCGGGAAGTTGACACGGTGAACCAGGTCTCTTCAACAATCTCATTGATATTCTTCTTCTTTTGGAAACACTGTGGATTCTTTATGGCATGACATTTTCTGCAATCTGTACAACAGCATGCCATGCTACTGGACTCACATCCAGGATCGCGTGTGAGATCCGATTGGAAGGTTTTGTGAACAGTAATGTCTCATTCATTAGTCATCGTCCTCATCGGATCCACTATCCCATCCCTCTTCGTACGCTTCTGCTATCACACCAAGCGAGTTGTTGAGTGCTTCTCTCTCATCAACTCCAATTGTTCTATTTACCACACCTTGCAGGGTTTTCAGTCGATAAGATACTGAAGTATCCGTGGTAAGTGATGTGTTGACTGATATTACTTCCGAGGAAGTATCAGGGGGCGGTAGAGAGTAGATGTGGGGGAAACTATCTAGAAGTGGGAAGGGCAGGGTTGTCAATGTTCTGCATGGCGCCAGAAATTAGCAATACGAACCTAAACAAGAGAGAACGGAGCGACGAAATACGAGCTCGTGCTGTACGCGAGAATAAACAGTAACGAAGCAGAGAAGATTTGCTGCCATACTGACCTTGAAATCATTGGACGGCCAGCAGCTCTTCTTCGGGCTCGTTCTAATCCTTCATCAGCTTCGCTAAATCCCGTGTCTCGTTGATACTCATTGCCACGGTAGTTCTCGGCCTGACCGAAAACATGGGTCCGCTTGAAGGTACGATGTTCTGGAGAATACGCCGGGAAGAATTCCATGTCGAATACAGTTGGTTCCTCCGGTTCTTGGTCATCTTCGGTCTCCATATCATTGATTCCATTATTGTTGTGGATTCTAGAATCTAGGCTTTGGGAAGTCACCTCTGATCTGATATGGTTGTTCTGGCTGTGTACTACAGATGAAGCATTTTGACCAATGCTCATTCGCAACTTAGCTATATTTTGATTGCCATTGACGTTTATAGCATTATGTATTCCGTCTAACGTTTGAACATAATAAGGTGTATATCATGAACTTGCTCCTATATTATCTAATTATTGAATGCGTCGCTTATAGTGTTACAATATATGTTCCATCTAAGTTAGTTGTCCTGAGTTGGCGTACAATAAAC
>NCSJ02000396.1:0-36949 GCA_002812745.2 Scytalidium lignicola
AATAAAACCAAATAACTTCGGCCTCCTCGGACCTTTCTTAGCTCCCATCTAAATCGATACTTTCGACTTTCCCCGAGACTGCATAGAATGCTTAAGCACTTTTGGAAAGTAGACGCTCTTGGATAACCCGATCTTATTAGTCATCGAGGAGGTGAGTGATTCCACTACTGGTCCGGTATTGGTTCAGCTTCCGATTGAGATACTAATTCAGGTACCGGATCGGTTTTGAGGATATTAGTTATGCTTTCCAGTTTTGCCTCAGCTGCGTAATCAATTGCGGACTTATTGTCAATGTCAGGCTCGTTTGGTTTAACCCCTTTGTCAAGGATCATCTTCAGAGTCCATTACACAAACTCTTCATTTTAGACAGACGCAGGCGACAACGACTTGGCAGACAAATTGAACAATAGGTGTCCTACCATTAATACTCTTTGCATTCATATCTGCATTATGTTCAAGCAACAGCTTTACATAGCTTTCGTAATTGACACTTTCTATAGCCATATGCAGCGATATTTGTTGCTTATTGTCTGTAGAGTCTCAGTTTTGCTCCTCTTCGCCGCCAAGTAGAGTGCCGTCTAACCGACACTATTATTAGACTTCCTATTAGAAGTTTGTCGAAAGAAGGATGTCGCTTTTACTCCTTGCTCTAGATCAGCGCCGCTATCTAACAGACGCACCACAATCTCATAAAAACCCATAGAGCTCCGGGGGTCTTCAACCCACCCATGGGTACCATTTCCGCACTCTAGCGTAGGGTGTATAAATCCGGATGTCCGCCACGTGAGACCGGATATCGCCTTCCTAAGCTTAAATCCCAATGTAAGTTAGATAGACACGTAACACTCAGCCATCTCATCTCTTAAGCCGTGCGTTACACGCATCTTCGAACAAGAATTTCCTCGAAGAGTCTCGCATAGTGTCAGCCTAGAAGAAAAGGATAACCATTTCTCAACCCGCTAGACTGATTATTGGTTGCAATAACTCCCCGGATATTTAGTGGACATAGGCCTTGCATATTTTTACGCCTTTCCACCCCTAAACTCCTCCTGCGTTTGTTGCGGGAACCGTCAAACGCAAAAATGAGATAATATAAGGTTAACTTGGTGTTCCGGGACCTTGAAAACTATTTTCTAGGATCCTTCTCAAACAAGAAACGGAAGAGCCTCTGTTCGATACAAACAAAAGATTTCTCTTTGCAATGAAGTTACAAGACAGTTGGAGTTGTTGCTACTCTCCTTGGTTTGGCCAATGCTCAGAACATTCCAACCAAGGTCACAATCCTGACTCCACGAGAGGGGTCGTCGGTTGGAGTCAATGGTCGGGGATGGATGATTGATGTTGTTGCCGAGTTTTCTACACCATCGACTGCATCCTCTGCATCTGCCGCTGTATCTCCTGCCACTACCACTCCTGCCTCTGGATCAATTGGTTACCGACGATCCAGGAGAGCTGCCAACACAGACGATGGTTTCTTCCCATTGCTCAACTCCCCAAACCTCACCTCGTTTGCCCCAGGTCCTGATATTGCTGCTCCAGGTTTCGTCTGCTTGGTCAACACCTCCTCTGATCCAACACAGAACTTTGCTGGTGTCTTCCAGCTGAACGCCATCACCAACTCTGACGACCAGGGTAACATTTTGGAGGCGTACTTCTCATGGTTTGTCGTGTCCGCTGCTTTTGGATCCAACGTCAACTCTACCACTACTGTTTTCTTCTTGAACGAAACCGCCCCGGCAAAGTACACCGGTAACCCACTGAATGATCCAAATGTTATCTCCAATGTTGCCACAGCCGACTTTTTCATTTTTGGTAACGCTGCTTCCAACACCACAGCTGCCACATCCATGGCCACCCCCTTGAGCATCGACGTCTTTACTCCACGAGCTGGTGAAGATGTTGGAGTAGACGGCGCTGGATGGATGATTGACATGGTCGTTGTCAATAGTGACCTCAACGCCAACTACTTCGCTCCATCCAAGGGTTACGAGCCACTTTACCACGATAACTTCACTGATCCAAAGTTCGCTCCAGGAATTGTCAGCGAGGCTGTTCCGGGACTGGTTGTCTTGTCTAACACTTCGACTCTTGCTGGAGGTGCCAACACTAACTTGGCCAACCTATTTCAGATTAACGCTGTCACTGGTGTTCAGAATGGTGTCATTGCCGAGTACTGGTGCACTTGGTTGGTTGGTGCTGCCTTTGCCGGTAAGAACCAGCCTTCCGGTCTGACCATCTTCGTTGTTAACGGAACCGCTCCGACCTCCATTAATGGAACCCTGCCATCCAATATCATCTCTGATGTTGTGACTGTCAACTTTACTCTATCGGGCAACGCTACCTCTTCTAGCTCCGCTCCTGCCTCATCAACTTCCGCCTCTGGTGCTAATGCCGTTACTGTTGGTGCAGGTTCNTTTCTTTTTGGGTGCTCTTGCTTTTCTAATCTAAATACCTTATCTTAAAGAAATAATAATCAATAATATTTTTGCTTTTATCTACAAGACAATGGGATAATATAGGTTCGCATTAACNAAAAAAGTTGTTTCAAATATTATTTCAGTTTCTAAAAGCACTTGAATATTTACTTATATAGTAATTACCATTCGAAAATTATGTTGAAAGAAGCTTTGGCTGCAACGACAGGTATACGCAATTCATTAATTTTAGACTGCATCGATCTAAGATACTTTTGCCATGGTTTGATTGCTGATACGTCATTGATAAACAAATAGATGATGGCCGTGTCGATGTGAATCTGGATTACGATCTATTTAACCACCTATCCCGTCTCGTACCTGATTTTCATGCCAGCCCCGAATACTACGAAGATGAAAATGAACCTCCACCAGAGTACTCTGAGTCGATACCTGCAGCATGGATTGTACATCTCAATATTGTGATTCAGGTGGTAGGGAGTCGTGGCGACGTACAGCCCTTTGTTGCACTCGGTACTGAACTTCAGCGATGTGGACATCGCGTTCGAGTTGCTACACATAATATATTCCGAGACTTTGTCTGTAACACCAAGCTTGAATTCTTTTCCATTGGTGGCGACCCAGCAGAACTCATGGCATACATGGTTAAAAATCCAGGATTAATTCCCAGCATGGAGAGTTTACGTGCTGGTGAAGTCCAGAAAAACCGACGAATGGTTGAGGAGATGCTGAATGGCAGCTGGAGATCATGTATAGAGCCAGACCCAGTTACGGGAACATCTTTTGTTGCAGATGCAATTGTAGCCAACCCACCGAGCTTTGCGCACGTTCACTGCGCCGAAGCTCTCTCAATACCGCTACACTTGATGTTCACAATGCCATGGAGTCCAACTAGGCTTTTTCCACATCCGCTAGCCAATATCAAGTCCAAAAGTTCGAGTGTTGATCCAGCAGGAGCGAATTACCTATCGTACTATTTGGTGGAATGGTTAACATGGCAGGGGCAAGTTGAACTTTGTCGCTTCCTTATTTGACTAATGAATTACTATGATACTAATATTAAATGAGTAGGCTAGGAGATATAGTAAATGAATGGAGAAAGACCATAGACTTAGAACCAGTACCAAATTCAGAAGGCCCGAATCTCGCCACTATACTCAAAGTTCCTTTCACTTATTGTTGGTCACCAGCACTAGTTCCAAAACCTTTAGATTGGGAATCAAACATAGGTATATATTTCTAACCCATTTTCAACTTTACAGACTAAGGTTTTCTTAGATGTCTGTGGCTTCTTTTTTCGTGATTCTCCGCAATATACCCCTGAACTCGTCCTGGAAGAATTTTTAAGGAGAGGAACCGCACCAGTTTACATTGGATTTGGGAATATTGTTGTTGATGATCCAGATAGCTCAACCGCAATCGTTCTTGAAGCCGTCCAATCAACTGGAGTTCGAGCTGTCATTTCCAAAGGCTGGAGCAATCTTGGAACCAACAGTGCATCCACATCTACAAGTCCTAGTATTCTATATATAGATGAATGTCCTCATGAATGGTTGTTTCAACATGTTGCAGCTGTAGTACACCATGGAGGAGCTGGAACTACTGCATGCGGACTTCGCTATGGACGGCCCACGGTAGTTGTCCCATTCTTTGGAGAGTGAGTTTTCTATTTATAAAGATTCTTTGTTCACTAAGTCTAACTGACTATATCTCACCTACATCCAAATAGCCAACCATTTTGGGGTAGTATGGTTGTAAAAGCTGGTGCTGGACCAGAAGCTATTCCTTACAAGTCTCTCAATAAAGAAAATCTCGCCGCCGCCATTGAATTCTGCCTTACTTCTGAAGCCTCCAAAGCGGCTGAACAAATATCAAAGAAAATGATTCATGAATATGGAGTCACGCAAGCTGTGAAATCTTTCCACGCAAATCTACCCCTTGAGAATTTGCAATGTGATATACTACCAGACCAACCGGCCGTATGGGAATACGGGCGGAAAATTTTCAAGCTTAAACTTTCTAAAATTGCTGCAGAGATACTTATCGATCAATTAAAATTAGAGAGCAAAACTCTAAAAGTGTAAATTTTTCCGATTTCTTTTTATTGTCTTCAGTTAAGCGTCCTTTTTATGGCTAACTTCGATAATCTCATAGACATCGTGTTAACCCTATCGTGATCGAGCATAGAAGATGGGACCCAATAACCGGGACTAGTTCAGCAGCGATTAAAATGGGTGTCGACGTCAGTCGTTCAGCGATTGATATATTCACGAAGCCTGTGAAGGCGTATCATCAAGCCGCAAGGGATGGCGGACCTTCTAGGCCTTCTCACGAAAGAGCTAATAGCATTGCCTCAGGATCTACCCAGACTAGTAGCAATCAAATGCAAGCTAACGATACGGAACATGCAAATAAAAAAGGCAAGAGCCCCATGGCTCCACTTGGGGCGGCTGCAGTAGCCTCAGTATCTGGGATTGGTAACATTGTAGGCTCCTCAGTTAAAATGCTAGTGGTAGACGTGCCACTTGCTGCAACAGAGGGGTTCCGTGCTGTACCGAAGTTATATGGCGGACAAGTTCAAGGTCATAAGCAAGTTGAGGATTGGAAATCTGGCCTGGAGGTGGCGGGTAAAAACTTCGTGTCCGGAATGGCAGACGGTTTAACGGACTTTTTCATGGAACCGGTCAGGGGTGGCAAAGAGAATGGCGCTATGGGAGCGGTAAAGGGCTTTGGGAAAGGTATAGTGAATATAACTACAAAGATGCCTTCGGGTAAGCTCTGACTCTACTGTTGGCTCTTCATAACGTTTCTAATATTAGTTCTACATAGCGGCCATTGGTATTGTTGCGTATCCTAGCCAAGGAATATATAGGAGTATTCGCACGTCAATAAAATCCAGCACCCGTGATGCTGTGATAAAGGCCAGGCATGCTGAAGGTCAATATTTAGGGTGGCATATGGGAGATAGAGAATCGAAGGTTGCGTTTGTGCTTGAGGCATTTAATTCTAAGTTAAAAGTCTTGAGTAGGTAAATTTGAGACATCATAAATGCAAAAATGGCAATACTCTAATAATATAATCTTGAATTCAAATCATTATGTAAATATGAACCAACCACTTTATAACTCTCTTTCCTGAAGCAACCAGTAGTCAACACGTCAAGAAGCTATATTTAATACGTTATCATATAAAAAAAAACACTACTAGATTATAACTTAGCATAGCTTTGAGGTCTAATTTTGAGGTCTAATAGACAGAAGACAGAACTACAAGGAAGACAGAGTCAGATATACAAAGTTAATATTTTCATATGAGGTATTTGAACAAAAGAAGGGAAAAGATAGATGTTGGTGCTCTGATAGTATTGATCTTGATCTTCACCATTCTACTTCTGAGCTTATCATTTTACATAAACAGTTAGAATCATTGACGGTCTCTTGCTCTTTTGAAATCGAGTAATCTATGCTCTTCCTTAATTTCATCTCTAGTTCTGCATGATCTTCAAGCGTCTTTCGCATTTTATCTTAGTACTATTTTATAGCATATTCTATATTCATATAAGCATTTACCTTTTTGGTTTTTGCAGATTTGTTTCCTTTAAACTGGATGAAGGCGACTTTTACTCGGAACTTTGATATTAAACTCCTTAGTTAATAATACAATCTCTATATTCTTAGCACTAGCCTAATGGACTTTCAAATGTTGGGACCTAGGAGACGTAACATCATCTATGCCCTAATACATAATATGAGCATAATTCTGAACCAGCGAGATTAGAAGTTTTTAGAAAGATTATTTAATATCACAATTATATAAAAGTTAATGCAGTTACAAGAAGAACTCCTTGACATTCTTAACCACAACATCAGAAGCTTCTTCAGGAATATAATGCCCACTCTCAACAGCCTGCCCATCAACATCAGAGGCAGACACCTGTTTCCATTCTTCTACAGCGTTAAAGCACCTTTCAATAACTCCAAATTTCCCCCATAGCACTCTGAGTGGATTTTGTATAAGTCTCTTAGCTGCTATATCCTCCCTCGCTTCATCCATATCTGTGGTTGACGACGCTCTATAATCCTCACACATGGCTTCCACTGCATCAGGATTCTCTAGAACCGAAACATACTCTGCAAAACATTCTTCCGTAAATGCTTTTAAGCCACCATGTCTTCCGCCCATAAACAACTCTGCAAAGACCCTTGGGTTTTGCGATATCATTGTTTCCGGCAATGGATGTCGCTGTATAAGGAAGAACCAGTGAAAATAAGCCTTTGCAAAGTCGAAGTCTGTTTTGCTATACATGGCTAATGTCGGGCATATATCTAAGAAGATTGCCTTTATGACTCGGTCAGGATAGTCGACACATAACTTGTGTGCGACTCGGGCTCCTCTGTCATGGGCGCAGACATAGAATTTATCATAGCCTAGTTTCTGCATTACAACGGCACCATCGCGAGCCATGGCACTTTTTGCGTAATCTTTGTGGTTTTCGCTTTTTGGTAGCTTTGTGGAAGCTCCGTATCCGCGTAGATCCATTGCAACAATTGAGAAGTCATTAGCAAGCTGTGGTGCTACTTTGTGCCAGATATAGTAGGTTTGCGGGAAACCATGAAGGAGAAGTAGGGCTGGACCAGAATTCCGTTTACGTACTCCATGAATGGTAACCTTTGGTGTTGACTGAACGTCGACATCGAATGGAGTGAATCCTTCAAACATCGTGCCGGAGATACGGAAGGGCAGAAGATTTCAAGACTTCTGATCAAACCGAACTCCTGTAGACCTGTATTTCACAGACCTCCAGGAGTGGGCTCGTAAGATTGCAGCCGAAATCGGTGGCTGCATGTAGATTTTACGAAAGGGGTCGTATGGATCTAGCCACGGCCTTAAACTACTCGTGTATCTACCGATGGGGGTTGAGGGGTAATCCTCATATCAAGTTCGATATCGGAATGTGGCAAAAGATTACAGATTTGACTTTCTTCCTGTTTTATTATTGTACCTGAAATGATTTATTCTTTAATTGGATTGAAAAAGAGCTCTGTTGATATTTAGGAATCTAAATCTCTTTCAACTTTGCTGCTTAGATCCTAGGGCTTCTCTTGAAGTGGGGGTGATTTTACTTCACTTAATATGCCTGAAATCAACAAAAATAGTTCTACGATAGTTAGCGCTGCTGGAAGCCATCGTTACAAAATTGCTTCTATTCCAGCAGATGGAATTGGTCCAGAGGTTGTGAACGCTGCAATCGAGGTGGTTGAAAAGCTAGCGAAGACCCTTCGGACTTTTGAAGTCGAGTTTACGCACATTCCCTGGGGTACAGCTTATTACAAGAAGACTGGTAGCTATGTTGACGATAATGTTCTTGATATACTCCGTAGCTACGATGCTGCTCTTTTTGGTTCCGTTGGAGCGCCAGGTACGTACTATGTGTACTATGTAGCCGTATAATATATTATCCTTTTATAATGGAACTGATGATATGATTTCAGATGTACCGGATCACATATCTCTGTGGGGGCTACTTCTCAAAATCAGAGGCCCACTTCAGCTTTATGCCAATGTTCGACCAGTGAGAACATTTCCGGGCACTCACTCAAGGATCCGAGACGTAGACGATAGTGATATTGACTGGGTTCTCGTTCGTGAGAACTCAGAGGGCGAATACGCTGGACAAGGTGGTCGATCACATTTAGGTCAGCCTTGGGAAATTGCCACTGAGGTCGCCATCTTCACTCGCGTGGGTATCGAAAGAATCATGCGCTTTGCATTTGAAACTGCGAGATCACGGCCAAGGCACTTGTTGACTGTTGTGACCAAAAGCAACTCAATGAGGAATGGGTTAGTCCTCTGGGACGAAGTTGCAGCAGAAGTTGCGAAGGACTTCCCTGACGTAAAGTGGGATAAAATGTTGGTCGATGCAATGACCGTCCGAATGGTTAACAATCCCAAGTCGCTAGATGTTATCGTTGGAACCAATCTGCATATGGATATCCTATCCGATCTAGCTGCTGCATTGGCTGGTTCTATTGGGGTTGCACCTTCTAGCAATTTGGATCCTACCCGGAAGAACCCCTCCTTGTTCGAACCAGTCCATGGAAGTGCATTTGATATCACTGGGAAAGGCATTGCCAATCCCATTGCAACGTTCTGGTCTGCCGCAGAAATGCTCGATTGGTTAGGTGAAAAAGATGCGGCAGGGAGTCTTATGGAAGCTGTTGAATCGGTGTGCAAAGATGGTGTTTTGACCCCTGATTTAGGAGGCAAGGCAACTACTAAGGAGGTCACTGAAGCAGTATGTGACAAGATACAACGACTTCATTATAATAAATAGATTTAAAATATGCCCCTTTTATAAGGGCAGTAGTAGTGTATAAAAAAGAGTCATTTTTAATATTAACGTATTATCATATAGTGTTTCGTTTTCCCGCTAAGATCTATATCGTAGTGGTTTTTCTAGGATATTTTGTAATCAACACTAACGAACTATATAATAAAAGAGAATTTTCCTATAATTACTATCTGTCGGTTCACCTGTAGCACGTAGTACAGTATGTAATATACGTAATATACTGTTGTGCTATTCCATGGTTGTTATACGATTAGGGGTGGGAGAGCAAAGCTGTAAGAGCTTCGCTCGTTCCCACTACCTAATCGGGACTAGCTTACAGGGGCATGTGAATATCACGTGTACGTAACCGTTATTCTACCAACACTAGAACCACTTTAAAAATGGCTGTATGCTATAACTCCCAAAATACTCAAATTCGTAGAGTTTTCCCAATCGCATTCTAATTGCCTAATTAGGAATAACTCCAAATCCCTCCTCCATATGATTCTCTGTTCTGCCACCTACATTGTCACGTTCTACTTATTCTACTACTTCCAATTGTACTTTATTTATATCCAACAACTATTTCAAAGTGCTAAATAGCTTTCCTTTGGTCATAAAATCAGCTGGATTTGTAATTCCTTCAATCTATCATACCTTAGTAATCTAATGTTGTTCATACACTTGACAAAGGCATATTACATCAATCATAAGCTGTTTTTCTTATATAATTCCTAACTTGATAAGGCAATTGTATAATAATCTTAAATTTATATATATAATCAATAAGAGGTTGATTTCAAGGATTCCTTTGATAGTTAACTTAATTACAACTCTTATATCAAACTTATAAACTATTTTATATAGTTCTAAGGCCAAAACATTACATATAATCCTCTTGTACTTGACTAACATCTAGTATAATGTATTTACATTTCCTTTCTAGTTTACAAGTATTATAATATAACTAATTTATAATAATAAGTCTTTGTTATTTATAAATAAAATGTTTATAAAGATTAATAATTATAATATCTTCTTATCAAGCTTAACAAATTATATTCTTTTTATAATATTCTAAATCTACTATTGTAAACATTTATTTAACAATCTCATGTCTTCTTCATTAAGATTAATAACTTAAGCAATTACTAATAAGTTGTATAACACTTTCAATTAACAAACTAAAGTTATATATATTCCTTAAGCATATTATACAATATATTACTCCTTAGTGTTATAAAACTATGTTATCCAGATCACTAGATAGCTAAGGTAAGGTAGATGTTCAAGGACAATGGAAACAGGAGATACTTGAGCAAGTAACTAAGTCAGAGGTAAGATTTAGTAATATATTTAAGTTGAACATAAGAAGTCTACTCTTATGTTCTTACAGTATACTTATATAGATAATGAAATACTCTTGGATCCCTAGACTCTTAAGTTCTTAGGTTTTAAGCTGATGGACTTTAAACCCCTTAAGTCTTAAGTCTTTATCATATAACTGTCTAATTGTTAAGTTCTCTTATACACTTGTATTTGTACTAAGCCTTAAGCTTACACCAATTAGTATGTTATGGTAAAACCTATAACATTATCCCCTTTTATACTTAGCATCATCTTAACATTAAAATGTTATCTTTGAATATTCTCTTTGTTTAACAATTCTTCCTTCCTTTTCAACATACTACTCAAATGAAAATGTTCTAAGAATAGCATAGAAGAAAGGATAAGATTAAGAAAATATCAAGAGCAAACAGCTTTAAATAATTATATTAACAAATATAATTTTGAAGTAATACCTTGTTCATTTTACAAGTAGAATGATTTTGTTTACAAGATAAACCTTGATTCTAGTCATTGTAATGAATATTCTTATTGTAGACAATCTTATAATAACAAGGAATCTACTTCCTCCTCTTTCCTCATATATAAGTATAAGTATAATTAACTTACAAAGGAAAAGAAGAAAATTAACGAAGTTCTTCTAAAGATAATAACTTACTTAACTTGTTTAAAGAAGTAATAGTCCTTCTTGAAGAAGTATACTTAGGAAATGTTCTATTATAATCTAAAAACTTTAGATAAACTTGATGTTATAAAAGAGAAAGNAAAAACAAGAAAAACAGAATTCTTTATAACCTTTAGAGTTGTATTTTACTGACTTAAACATAACTTCTTCCTTTGTTATTAACCTTTTCTTCTCTAACCTTATGATTCTATTACTTGGAAATCTGTTTTAAGATAAGTTTAATGATATTCCTTTAATAACTCCTTATAACTTATAAGATTAAAAGTAAGTTCTTATCTATTCTTATTCTTTGGATACTTTATTTATTTAACTAAGTATTATAGTTTTTTATAATGTATTTTTATAACTAATGATTTTCTTAACTTCATATTCCTTTTCTAGATTAACTTCTTTTATTATTAGTATTTAAGTATTTTTAAGTATTAATTCAAAAAGTAAAATATAAAAAATAAAATATATCTTAACTATTATTGATAATTTTAATTTATATGTTAAAAGTTTATAAACTATTAATATATAAATTAAAGTTATTAATAATAGTTAAGATACATTCTTGTTTTTTTATGTTTTACTTCTTGAATTAACACTTAAGAACACTTAAATACTAATATTAAAAGAAGTCAATCTGGAAAGAGAATACAAAGTTAAGAAAATCATTAACTATAAAATGTATTATAAGAAATTATAATACTTAGTTAAATAAATAAGATATTTGAAGAATAAGAATAAATAAGAACTTACTTTTAATCTTATAAGTTGTAAGGAGTTACTAAAAGGATATTACCAAACTTATTTCAGAATAGATTTCTAAGTAATAAAATCATAAGGTTAGAAAAGAAAAGGTTAACAACAGAAGAAGAAACCTTGTTTACATAAGCAGAACATAACTCTTCAGATAGTTTCTCTTATCTTTCTTTCTCTTTTACAATGTCAAGTTTATCTAAATACTTTAAGTTATAACAAGTTATCTTATTCTTTTACTACTGAAGAAGAGTTTATTGTTTTTGTAAACAAAGGATTTTAGCTATAACTTTTTCTTCTTCTGCTTGTAATCTGTCCATGGATTTTTCCAAGGACTCTTAATCTTAAGAACAAAGAATATTCTTATCCTAAGAATCAGAAGTTATATTACAAGAACACTTTACATGTATATATTCAAAATATTACAAGAACTTCAAAAGGTTTACAATACATTTTCAGTTCTCCTTAAAACAATAAGAACAAGGGTTTATATTATTGTTAATGTCCTTAATAGTCAAAACAAGATTAACTCTTTCTCTTTTCTTTCTCTTAAGATCAGATGAAAAGAAGAGGTAAGGACACTTTAAGGGTATGTTAAGGAAGAAGAAAGGATTGATGAAGAAACAAAATAATTCATAATAACAAGTTAAACATTAAGGCAACATTAATGCAAAAAGAGGATAATATTATAAGTTTTACTTAACAAGCTAATTAGTATAAGCTTAAGGCTTAGTATACAAAAGGTGTATATAGAGAACTTAACAATCAAAGGTTACATGATAAAGTCTTAAGATCCTTAGGGGACTCTAAAGGACTTTAAAGACTTTAAGAAATCTAATTATGTTTTATTATCTATATAAGCATATTATAAAAACATAAGAGTAAACTCTTTATGTTCAACTTAAATACATTACTAAATCTTACTCTTGACTTAATCACCTGCTTATATGTTATATATTTCTACTGTCCTTGAACATTTACCTTATCCTTGGCTATCCAGTAACCTAGATAGCATAGTTTTATAACACTTATAATTATTGTTCAAGGTAAATATTATATAGTATCATAGTATAAAGATTAATTAAAAGGTTTAGAAGTAATTTATTTATCAGAAAGTAATTATACAATTAATTATATTAATCTTTGATTTTTAAAACACTTTATTCAGTATATATAAATAAGCCTTAATCAACTATATAAACTGTTGTTGATAGACAATCAAAGTTGTTATATAAACTCTGAATTTACTTTGTTAACCATTAATAATAATATAATATTATTCACATTTCTAGTATACTTAACTTATTATATATAACCTTTTGATGTAAGAGTATTTCAGCTATACAAGCATTAACACAATAAAGTTATACATAATATTACTGAATTACTTAATTTTAAGTATATAATAACTTCTTTTTTTCTGAGATTTACCAGATATTCATGAGAAAACCTTCAAAAAATCCATTATTCAATATACTTTTAAGAAAGTTAATATATAACTAGTTAATCAAGAAGCTACTTTTGTATTTATGAAGAAATATGTAAAAAGTGAACTTAAAAAGGAAGTAGTTATAAAGTTTAAATTGCTTAAACTAAGGACTTTTATAATAATATAACAAGTTTAATATCAACTTAAAGATTTAAAGTTAAAGGTTATAAATCTTTTAAGCTTTTCATCTTAATGTAAATTTAATTCTTTTATACATAATACTGAATTAGTATTAGATAAGAGTAAAATTATTAAATTTGATTATAATATAATATATTAATATTTACAAGAGTTTATAATCAAGAAGTTATTTAACTAGAAAAAGATTTAAAAAGGAAGAGAATTAACAACTTAAACTGTACAAATTGTTATAATATGTTACAAAACTACGCTGTCCAGGTCACTGGGTAGCCAAGGGTAAGGTAGATGTTCAGGGACAACGGAAATATGTGACATACAAGCAAGCGACTAAGTTAAGGGTAGGATTTAGTAATGTATTTAGGTTGAACACAAGGAGTTTACTCTCATGTTCTTACAGTATACTTATATAGATAATAAAATCCAACTAAACCCTTTGGACCCCTCAGGTCCCTCAGGTCTATGGACCCTTTGGACCCCTTAAGTCCTCAGGGTCCTACTCATGTCACGTGATTGTTAGGTTTTCTATATACACTCTGCTGTGTATTAAGCCTCAAGCTTACACTAATCATCATGTTATAGTAAAACCCGTAACATTATCCCCTTTTTTGCTTAGTGTTATCCTGACACTTAAAACGTCATCTTCAAACATTCCTTTGTTCATTAATCCTTCTTTCCTTTCTAACATACTACCTAAACAACAATGTTCTAAGAGTAGCACAGAAGAAAGGACAAGATCAAGAAAATATCAAGAAGCATTGGATTTAGGAGATTATATAGCAAAGTACAATATTGAAATGTCTCCTTGTGGTTTCTACGTTCGAAATGGTTTGACCTGTTTAATGGTTTCTAAGTCCAACCGTTGTAATAAGTGTACTCATCGTAAGTGTAAATATAAGAGTAAAAGTATTCTTGTAACATCTTGGGAAACCCTCAATAAGGAGGAGGCTTGTCTTGAGGTTGAAGAGGAGAAGGCCACTCAGGCTATAGCCGAGAACATAGCCTGTCTTGCTCGTCTTCATAAACAAAAGAAGTTCCTTCACTAATATACTGGCGAAATGATCCGCTATAGACTTTCTTCTTTGGACAAGTTAAACACTGCAGAAGAGAAAGAGAAGCAAGAGAAACAAGACTCCCTACAACCCCTAAAGTCACATTCTGCTAACTTAAGCGTAGCTTCTTCCTTTATTGTTAACCCCTTCTTCTCCAACCTTGCAATTCCATCGCTTGGAAATCCATTCTAAGATAAGTTTAACAATATACCTTCAATAACTCCTTACAGCTTGTAAGATTAGAAGTAAGTTCTTATCCATTCTTATTCTCTGGATACCCTATCCATTTAACCAAGTATTATAGTTTCTTATAATACATCCTATGGCTAATAATTCTCTTAACTTTATATTCTTTTTCTAGATCAACTTCTTCTAACATTGGTGTTTAAGTATTTTCTAGTACTAGTTCAAGAAGTAAAACATAAAAAACAAAATGTATCTTAACTGTTACTAATAACTTTAATTTATATATTAAAGGTTTATAGACTTTTTCAATTTCATATGGTTCTATCTTTACCTAGTCTAGTTTATCACTTAGTCTTATTGTTTTAATGTTTTTTTTAAAAAGATAAACTTTATCCCCTTTTTTGTACGTTAGTTCTATCAAGTGTTCATGATTATAATACTTCTTTATTCTTTCTTTTGTATATTAAAGTAAGCTCTTAATCTTTTCTTGTATTTCTTCCATTTACTTTACATAGATCTTAATTAATTTACTTGTGGATTCTAATTCCAGTCTAATGCAGAACCCCTCTAGTTCTCATCCATAATTCACATAGAATAAAGTAATCCTAGTTAATTCATGTAATATACTATTATATGCTATCTTTGCTATTAACAAGTAATCAACCTAATTATCTTGACTATAATTAACATAACATCTCAGGTATCCTTCTAACTACTTGTTCAAACATTTTGTTTTTCCGTTGGTTTGTAAATGCTATGCTATTGACAACTTCTTCTTCACTCTTATTCTTGCTGTTATTGTTTCCTAAAACTTAAATATGAATCTAATATCTCTATTAAAGATTATCTGTTTTAATAGACCTTACTAAGATACTAYTCTTCATAAGAATATATTAGCTACCTCTTCTACTCCYTAAGTCTYYTTRAACAGTTYAAAKATTATAAACTTARTATGATRTTCAGTTATCAYAAAGATRAAGTTATACTTAATCTTTGTYGTACAATCTGTAGAAACTAGTAATTTCATAATAAAATCTTATTTGATTAGTTCTTATAGATTATCAAGTATTTATATAAGGTATAATTGTCTTCAAAGCTTCCTTCTTGGATTCTTAGCTTTTCTACAGATTTTACATTCTATAATTACTTTCTTAACTACTGATTATAACTTTACAATAAAGTAATCCTTATTGATTTGATAATAGCATTAAGTTATTTCTATATGTTTGTTATATAATAAACTATGTTGTTCTCTGACAAACTCTTTTGTGAGTTTCGTTAGTATGTATAACTTCTTGTTCTTATACTAAATATTTTCGATTTTTTTTCTATTTACTTTAGGTCATATTGAGTAAAGTATCTTTTTGCTCTTCTTCTTTAGTTACTTCCTTAATCTTATTAGCTTAGTCTTTATTAGTCATTGTTGTAATAGCCATGAGTTGTCCTTGATTGTAGGTAAAGTCCTTGTCCTTATCTTTAATCAAGACTACTTCTTGCTTTGATTTTTCCTTAGTTATATATTGAGGTTTATAGTTTAAAGTGNTTTACTCTACTGTTCTTTATCCCTTTCATATGTATTATTTTGAAGTTATACTCGGTTAACATTTTAACTTATTGTACTTGTCTTCCATTGAGTTGCTTTAAAGTTATAAAATATTATAAGTTGTCATAGTCTGACAAGATCTTGATAGTTTCCTTTGTTCTTAGTGTATAATGCCTTTAATGTTTTAAAGCTTTTATGATAGTTAACATCTCTTTGTTAGACATTGTATAATTCCTCTTTATAAGGTTAAACNTTTTTTGACCAGAATGTTAGCAGTACTTATCGTTGTTTCTTTCCTTGTAATTACAATTATGAGGTTACTCCTCTCATTACCTCATTTGAAGCATTGGTTTTAAATCAGACTTTCCCTTCCTCAGGGTTGAACATTCTTAGAAAGTCTTTCTTTTAGAAGGCTTCCTTGACTACCTGAAAAGCTTTTTCAGTTGTTTGATCTTAAACAAAAGGTCTATTCTTCTATGTTAAGTCTGTTAACAGTATAACAATATCAAAGTACTTTGTGATATAGCTTTGATAGTAGTTTATAAGTTTGTTAAAACTTTGTACATTCTTAATTGATTTTGGCATTTCCTAATCTAAAATTGCTTGAATCTTATCAGGCAAGGTTTTAATCTTTCCTTTTAATATAAGGTATCTTAGAAACTTAACTTGCTTCTGGTGGAATTTGTATTTTATAGGTTTACAGTATAGTCTTACTTCTCATAATACTTTTAACATAAGCTTAATGTGTTTCTTATGTTCTTTAATATTCTTTGAGTATATGATTATATCATCGAGATATACCATTGTGAATTTCTCTAAGTATTCTTTTAATACTAGGTCTATTATTCTTTGCTATATAATAAGTATATTTGTTAAACTGAATGTCATGACCAAGGGTTTATATAACTTATACTTTGTTTGTATAACAACTTTTTATTTATCCTCCTTCTTGATCTTTATCAAGTTGAAGGTTGATTATAAGTTTAACTTTATGAATTGCTTGGCTTTACTGAGCTTGTCAAACATAATATTTATCAAAGGCAAAGGATAATGATTTTTTTCTATGCTATAATTCAAATGTTTATAATCCTTGCATAAACATCTTATTAGATTGTTTGGTTTCTTTGTGAAAAGTAAAGGAGTATCAGCTTTTTTATGCTCTTCTTGATAAAGTCCTCTTAGCATTATCTTTTCTAAAAGCCAACCCTTAGTCACTTTATCCTCTTTTAATGTAGTAGGATAGATTGGTCTATAAGATGGCTTAAAGCCTTCCTTGAGTTTTATTTCATGGTCTTATGGTTTATGTTCTGGTAAAGTCAAATTATCAGGTCTCTCTGTGAATAATTCTAATTATTCATAGTATTCTTCAGGTATATGTTTTGTAGTTTTGTCGACATGGATAGCTCTTAAGGATATTGTCCTTTTCATGGACTGCATGACTTCAGCCTCTTCGTCTTCTGGGAAGACAATCAAACCTTTTCTTCAATTGACTATTAGATTGTACTTTCTTATCCATTCAATCCTTAATATTACTTAGTATATTCTTAACCTTATAATATTAAAAGATATTTCTTCTTAATGTTCTTTACCAATTCTTATATTTAGTTCTTAGGTTTGAACATTGACATACTTCTGAACCTTAGTACCATTTGCTAATGATATTAAGTAATTGTCGTTTTTAACTTTTGTGTTAAGTCTTAGTCATTTTACAACTTGTTCACTGATAAAATTTCTTTTAGCTTTTAAATCAATCAAGGCTTTTACTAGCTTTTTATATAGTTTTATTTTAATGTATAATGAACTTCTACTGTTTATAGAATAAAGATTGACGTTTTTAGTATTATCAACTGATATATTGTTTTCAATTTCAAGTTCTTCAACATTTTCTTATAATTCCTTGAATAGTACTCTATGTCTTTTTACAAGATTCTTAAGTCTTAGTCCATTAAAACTCTTGTTGTTCATGAATATTCATGCATCTTATACTCAATTTGTTATTTCGTTTCTTAAGTGTTCTTTTATATTTATTATTAAGACTTTGTTTTCTTCAGAATTCTGTTCTTCTGTATTTAAAGGGTATACTACTACCTCTTAATTGAATTGTTGAGTAGTTCTTTATATTTGTTCCTCTTTCTCTAATAGCATAATAAGTAGTTCTAAAGGTAATAAGTCCTCCTCTTAAGAGCTTGACTAGTTGAACATTAATATAAGTTCTATATTCTAATTGCCTTGTTTAACAATGTTTCCTTCTTTAATAAGTTTAACTTGGTTTTGTCTTTGTAAAGTATGATATTGTTTAGCTTTAAGCAATTACTCTACTGAATTTCCTAAACCTTAGATTTCTTTATGTAATGTTTCTGCTTTTGATTGTTTTTATTAGAAAGTTATTATTAGAAGTCCTTCTTATAGTATATTATATCACCTTTACATAACATAATCTAGTTTTTCTTTTACTACCATCTAAGCATCCTTAAGTATTTAATTAAAATCATCTTGAATTCAAGTTCTTTCTATTAATAAGAGAAATTCTCTTATTCTTTTCTTTATGATGATACTTTGAAAGTTGGTTTTATAAACTAAAACAAGATCTTCTAGATCAAATTCTCATTCTTTAACAATTGTTTCCTCTTATTATATAATCTTATAAAGTCAGCTTTTGTTTAAGATTTCCTATCCTCTTAATCTCCTTATACTAATCATTAGATAATATTTCAAGATTAACACTTTTCTAGAAATAGGATAAATTTTTGTTAGTATAACTTTGAAGTTTACTAGTACAATCATCCAAATTCTACTAACTCTTAAAATGGATTTCTATTTGTTCTAATTCTTAACTTCTACCTTGTTCCAAAGGTACTTTATCTACTGAGTCCTTCTTATTACTACAAATATTGCTTTATTAACTTCTTTATTAAATACTTCTTCTAAACTTAAGCTTTCTTCTCTTGATGATTTTGATGATATTTCTTCAAGCCTTAAGATTCTTATAACTTTAACCTTAATTAATACACTTAATTTGTTTTCCTTTTTATGAGTATTTACTATATGCTTAGAAAGTCTACATTTAAAACATAACTTGTTCTTTCTTCTTTTGTCAAGTTCTTCAAAGGAGATTCCAAAGGAATTTCCCTTCTTACTTTTTCCTTCAAAGTACTTTTTTCCCTTTCTTTTAAATAGCTTTCCNTTTTTTTATAACATTTAAGTTTATAAAGTCTTCTTAATCTTTCTTATTGTTAATCTTTCTTTGATTAAAGTAGAATTCTCCTTTCTTATCCAAGATCATTTTGTATTGTTTGTTTTTAATCTTGATAAACAAGTTAATAAGATCATCAAGTATTTTAACTATAAGTTATTAATATAACTCTTTCTTAATAAAGTCCTTAAGTCTGATCTTATACTGATGTATATATACTTCTTCTTCTTAATTGACTAATATAGTATACTAGTAATAGAGCATTGCATATTCGTTAAAGCTCTTGGTTTGTCAAAAGTAAACTAGTTATCTTTTAACATTCCTTTTCTTATTAACATCTTTATACAAATGTTTTAATTCTCTTATATAGTTAACTTAACTTGTAATAATATTAATTACCATTTATTTAGTTATTTCTTTGTTTGTTATAAACTATTTATCCTTAAAAGGTTAAAACTAAGTTTCAACTACTCCTCTTAAGTATGTTAATACTTATAAAACCTTCTATATATCTCTAAACATTAAGTGATTGTTCAACACTAAATAAGTTCTTGTCTGAATAAGATAAGCTTTTAACTTCTTCTTGTCCTTATAAAACAAGTCTAGCTTGGCGATTTTGATTTCTCTTAAAGTTATTATTAAAATTTGTTCAGTATTGTTCTTTAGTTCAAAGTTTAGATTAAGGTTTAGATTAAGAGTTCTTAATACTAAAACTAGTTTTAATTCAGGTATAAGTAGTAAAGGTACTAGTTTCTTTCTCTTAGTTCTTAATAATTCACCAACAATTAATCCTTTTATTGACTTAGTAATTTGCTTTAATAGTATAACAACTTCTTTTAATACTCCTTCTTGGATGTTAACTTCTTTAATAGTCTAGTCCTTACCTTATTCCTCTTCAAAGTTATCTTTTGAACTTTCTTCAGATCCTTCTTCAGATCTCTCTTCAGATTCTTCTTCAAAGTCTTTGTCAGAACCTTTTTTTAAGTTATTGTTCATTGTTGTTATCTATTAATATATCTGTTTTCAAATCCTGATTTATCAAGATAAGTAATATTCAAAATGTTATAAAACTATACTATCTAGATTATTAAATAGCCAAGGGTAAAGTAAATGATCAGAAGTAATAGATACAAAGTATATTTCAATAGTTGATTAAGTCAAGATAAGGTCTAGTAATGTATTTAGGTTAAACATAAGGAGTTTACTCTTATGTTCTTATAGTATACTTATATAGATAATGAAATAAAGTTAGATCATTAGATTGCTTTAATCTCTTGATCTAAGTTCTTAGATTATTAGATTATTCTAATCTTATAATCTAAGTTATATAACCTTTTAATTGTTAAGTTCTCTATGTATACCTATTGTGTACCAAGCCTTAAGCTTATACTAATTAACTTGTTTAGTCAATCTTATAACATTATTACTTTTTAATTAAATTGTTAATTAATCTTTTGTATTAATTTATTTTCCTTTAATAATATAATAAGTACTTTTAAAGGTAATAAATCTTCTTTTAATTTATTAATTGTAAGTAAAGCTTTTATATCTTAATTAACTTGTTTAATAATAATCTTAACTAGTTCTCTTTGTTCTTATTAAGTATAGTATTATTTAACTTTAAATAGTTANTTYTACTGATTTTCCNTAAGCTTTAGATTTCTTTATATTATGTTTTTGCTTTTNAAGTATTCTTGTCAGAAAGTTATTATAAGAAGTCTTTTATATTGTATATTATATTTCCTCTATATAATATAACTTAATCCTTCCTTAATAACTATTTAAGCCTCTTCAAGTATTTGGTCAAAGTTATCTTGAATCTATGTTCTTTCTACTAATAAGAGGAATTTGTATGTTCTTTTCTTTATAATAATACTTTAAAGGTTAGTCTTATAGACTAAAGCAAGATCTTCAATATCAAGTTTATATATTTTGATAATTACTTTCTCTTACCATACAATTTAGAAAAGCTAGCTTCTATCTAGGATCTCTTATCTTTTTAACCCTTGTATGCTAATCATAAGATAATATTTTAGAATTAATAGTTTTCTAAAAACAAGATATTACTCTGTTAGTATAACCTTGAAGTCTAACAGTATAACTATCCAGATTCTACTAACTCTTAGAATTGATCTTTATTTGCCTTAACCTTCAGTTTAGTTATCTTTTTAAGAGTATCTTAGACAATGAATTCTTGTTATAAATATAAAGTTTGTTTTAAAGATTCTTATTATTACTATCTTGTTTATATCAGTTTTAACAATAAGTTCTAATATAATTACCAAGTCTTGATGATCTTCTTCTTCTTCTAAGGAATTATCTTCTTTGTTTAAACTTTCTTCTTCTAATAATTCAGATAAGATATTTATAATTCTTAGGATTCTTATAACTTTAACCTTTATTAATATACTTAACTTGTTGTCCTTTTTATAAGTGTTTACTATATACTTAGAAAGTCTACACTTAAAGTATAATTTGTTTTTCCTTTTTGTTATCAAGTTCTTCAAGAGAGATTCTAAAGGAATTTCCTTTTTTGCTTTTCCCTCTAAAGTGTTTCTTTCCTTTTTCTTTAACAGTTTTTCCTTTCTTCATAGCATTTAACTCTATAAAGTCTTCATAATCCTTCTTGTTGTTAATCTTTTTACAGTTAAAGTAAAATCCTCCTTTTTTNGTCCAAGATCATCTTATATTGCTTATTCTTAATCTTGATAGACAAATCTACTAAGATGTTAAATGTAATAACTGTAAGTTGTTAGTATAATTCTTCTTTAATAGAATCCTTTAATCTAGTCTTATACTAGTATATATACACCTCTTCTTCTTAGTTGACCAATACTGTATATTAATAATAAAGTATTACATATTCACTAAAGCTTTTAGTTTGTCTGAAATAAGTTAATCATCTTTTAACATTCCTTTTTTCATTAACATCCTTATATAAGTGTTTGAGTTCTCTTATATAATTTTCCTAGCTTCTAAGGATGTTTCTTACTCCTTGATTTATTATTCCTCTGTTTGTAATAAACCATTCATCCTTAAAAGGTTAAAACCAAGTTTCAGTTACTCTTCTCAAGTATATAAATGTTTACAAAACCTTATATATATCTCTAAGCAATAAGTAATTATTCAACATCAAATAAGTTCTTGTCTAAGCAAGATATATCTTAAGCTTCTTTTTGTCCTTATAGAATAGGTTAAGCTTAGTAATTTTGACTTTTCTAAGTATTGTTATTAGAACTTATTCAACGTTGTCTTCTAGTTCAAAGTCTAGATTAAAGTTTAAGCTTAGAGTTCTTAGTACTTAAACTAGTTCAGGTTTAGGTTTAAGTAGTAAAGGTGTTAGTTTTCTTCTTACAACTCTTGACAATTCTTTAACAATTAATCCTTTTGTTGTCTTAATAAGTTACTTTAGTAATATAATAACTTCTTCTAACATTCCTTCTTAAATATTAATTTCCTTGATAGTCTAGTTCTTACTTTGATCTTCTTCAAAGTTATCTTCCAAACTTTCCTCAGATACTTCCTCAGATCCCTCTTCAGATTCTTCTTCAAAGTTTTCTTCAAAACCTTCTTTAAGTTATTATTCGTTGTTATTATCTACTAGTATATCTATTTTCAAATCCTAATTCATCAAGATAAGTAATATTCAAAATGTTACAAAACTATACTATCCAGGTCATTAGATAGCCAAGGATAAGGTAAATGTTCAAGGACAGCAGAAACATATAACATACAAGCAACTAAGTCAAGGGTAAGATTTAGTAATGTATTTAGGTTGAACACAAGGAGTTTACTCTCATGTTCTTATAGTATGCTTATATAGATAATAAAATCCAACTAGACCCTTTAGATCCCTCAGGTCCCCTAGGTCCATGGACCCCTTGGACCCCCTAAGTCCCTAGAGTCTTACTCTTGTCATGTGATTATTAGGTTCTCTATATACACTCTGCTGTGTATCAAGCCTCAGGCTTATACCAATCACCGTATTACGGTAAAACCTATAATATTATCCCCTTTTCCACTTAGCATCGTCCTGACACTAAAACGTTATCCTCGAATATCCCTTTGTTCATTAATCCTTCCCTCCTTTCTAACATGCCACCCAAACGACAACATTCTAAGAGTAGCACAGAAGAAAGGACAAGATCAAGAAAATATCAAGAAGTATTAGATTTAGGAGATCATATAACAAAGTATAATACTAAAATGTCTCCTTGCAGTTTTTACATCCGAAACAGTTTGACCTGTTTAATAATTTCTAAGTCCAACTGTTGTAATGAGTGTGCTCGTCATAAGTGCAAATGCAAGAGTAAAGGCATTCTTATAACATCTTAAGAAACTCTTGATAAGGAGAAGGCTTGTCTTAAGGTTGAAGAGGAGAAGGCTACTCAGGCTATGGCTAAGAACATAACCCATCTTATTCATCTTCACAAACAAAAGAAGTTCCTTTACCAACATACTGACGAAATGATCCACCATGGACTTTCTTCTTTAGACAAGTTGGACATTGCAAAAGAGAAAGAGAAACAAGAGAAACAAGACTCCTTACAACCTCTAAAGTTGTATTCTGCTAACTTAAGCATAACTTCTTCCTTTGTTGTTAACCTCTTCTTCTCTAATTTTGTGATTCTATTACCTGGAAATCCATTCTGAGATAAGTTTGACAATAAACCTCTAATAACTTCTTATAGCTTATAAGATTAGAAGTAAGTTCTTATCTATTCTTACTCTTTGGATATCTTATCTATTTAACTAAGTATTATAGTTTCTTATAATATATCTTATGATTAATGATTTTCTCAACTTCATATTCTCTTTTTAGATTAACTTCTTCTAACATTAATATTTAAGTATTCTTAAGTGTTAGTTCAAGAAGTAAAATATAAAAAACAGGATATATCTTAACTATTGTTGATAATTTTAATTTATACATTAAAGGTTTATAAATTTCTTTGATTTTGTATAATCCTATCTTTACCTAATCTAGTTTATCACTTAATCTTATTATTTTAATGTTTTTTCTAAGAAGATAAACTTTATCCTCTTTTTTGTATACTAATTCTATCAAGTATCCACAATCATAATACTTYTTTATTCTTTCYTTAGTATATTAAAGTGARTTTCYAATCTTTTCTTATATTTCTTCYATTTGTTTTACATGAATTTCTGCTGATTTACTTGTAAATTCCAATTCTAATCTAATGTAAAACCCTTCTAGTTCTTGTTTATAATTCGCATAAAATGAAATGATTTTGGTTGATTCATATAATATACCATTGTACATTATCTTTGTTAACAACAAGTAATCAACTTAATTATTTTGATTATAATTGATATAACATCTTAAGTATCCTTCTAACCATCTGTTCAAACATTTTGTTTTTCYRTYAGTTTGTARATACTATACTRTTAACAACTTYCTYTTGACTCTTATTCTTATTRYTATTRTTTCCYAAAAYTTARATGTAAATCTAGTATCTTTATCAAARATTATYTGTTTTAGTAATCYYYATTAARACATTATTCTTCATAAGAATATATYAACTACCTYTTYTACTCYTTARRTYTCTCTAAACARTTYAAATRTTRTAWAATTARTATAATRTTYARTTATYACAAAGATAAAGTTRTACTCAACCTTTRTTATRYAATTTRTAGAAACTRRTAATTTCAYAATAAARTCYTATCTRATTARTTCTTATARCTTRTCAAGTATCTRTATAAGATATAATTATCCTCAAGGCTTCCTTCTTAGATTCTTAACCTTCTTATAGATTTCATATTCTATGATTACTTTCTTAACTACTAACCATAATTTCATGATAAAGTAATCCTTATTGATTTGATAATAATATCAAGCTATCCCTATATGTCCATTATATAATAGAYTATACTATTCTCTGACAAATTCCTCTGCTAGTTTCATTAGTATATATAGCYTTTTGTTCTTATACCAGATGTTTTTATTTTTCTCCTACTTACCTCTAGTCATATCTAGTAAAGCATTTTCTTCTCNTTNTCCTTTTCAGTTACTTTACTAATCAAATCAGCCTAATGTTTGTTTATTATCATTATAATAACCATAAGTTGTCCTCTATTGTATACTAGGAATCTAACTTTATCTTCCTTTAATATAAGTTCACTTTTTTNCCTTTTCCTTAGCTGAGTACTCAGGTTTCTGACTTAGAGTATCTACTCTTCTATTATCTTCACCCTTAACATGANGTAATCTTAAAATCATACTCAAATAACTTCTCCACTTATCATACTTACTTTATATTCAACTACTTAATTGTTATAAAGTATTAAAGGTTATAGTAATCTAAAAGTATATTAACTGTTTTACTAAATCTAACAACATATACTCTTCAGTACTTTAAAGCTTCCATAATAACTAACATTTCCTTATCTGATGTTTAATAATTCCTCTTTACAATGTTCAGTTTTCTTGACTAAAATGCTAATAGTACTTGGTAATATTGTTTATTAATCTGCTATGATTACAATAGCACAACTCTTAATATTACATCAAAAGCATTAGTTTTAATTCTTATTCCTTTTTCTAAATTGAAGATTCCTAAGAAGTCTTCCTTTATAAAGGCATCTTTAATACTTTGGAATACTTCTTTTATAATGTTATTCCACTCATAAGCTTGATCCTTCTTTATGAGTTTAGTCAATAGTATAAAGATCTTAAAGTAGTCTTTCACAAATCTTCAATAATAGTTGGCTAACTCTAAGAAACTTTATAATTGCTTAATAATCTTAAGTGGTTTCTACTCTTTAATTAATTGAATCTTATTGTTAAGGGTTTTTATCCTTTCTCCAGAAATACAATGTCCTAAGAACTAAACTTGTTCCTTATAAAATTTGCATTTTACTAGTTTGTAACATAATCTTACCTCTTACAACACTTATAAAACAAGCTTAATATACTCTTAGTATTCTTTAATACTCTTTAAGTAAATGATTATATTATCAAAATATATTATCATGAATTTCTCTAAATATTTCTTTAATATCTAATCTATTATTCTTTATTATATTGTTAAAGCATTAATCATACTAAACATTATAACCAATAGCTTAAATAATCTATATTTCATTCGAATAGTAACTTTCCATTCATTACCTCTTTTAATCCTAACCAGATTAAATGTTAATTACAAGTCTAGTTTAGTAAATATAACAACTTCCTTTAACTTATCTATCATTAAATCTATTAATAATAAGGGGTATTAGTCTTTCTCAATTCTACTATTCAAATGTCTGTAGTTATTATAAGGTCATCTTAATAGATTGTCTCCCTTCTTTGCATAATGCAATAATACTCTAGCTTTACCATAACCTTCTTTATACAAACCTCTAAGCATTATCTTCTTGAACAACTACTTCTTTGTTATTTTATTCTCAACAAGAGTTATTTGATAAATTGGTTCATAAGCCAGTTTGAACTCTTCTTTGAGCTTTATCTCATGATCTTATAGTTTATACTCAGGTAAAGCTAAATCATCAGGTTTTTTTGTGAATAGTTCTAACTATTCATAATATTCTTCAAGAATATACTTTATAGTTTTATCAACATGAATAACTCCTAAAGATATGGTTTCTTCTAAGAAAATAATCATACTTGTTCTTTAATCAATTATTGGATTATACTTTCTTATCTATTCAATTCCTAATATAACCTAATAAGTTCTTAACCTCATAACATCAAAAGATATCCTTTCTTAATAACTTCTATTATACTTCATATCTAAGTTTTAAGTTTAAATGTTAATATACTTCTGGACTTTAATACCGTTTACTAATGATATTAAATAACTGTTATCCTTGACTTTTATACTAAGTCTAAGTTATTTTATGACTTGTTCACTGATGAAGTTCCTTTTAGTTCTAGAATCAATCAAGGCTTTTACTAGCTTTTCACATAATATTATGTTGATATATAATAAACTTTTACTGTTTATAGAGTAAAGATTGACATTTTCAACATTGTCAACTAAAACGTCATTAGCAATTTCTAGATTTTTAGTATTCTCCTAAAGTTCTTCAAATAATATTATTCACCTTATAACAAGGTTTTTCAACCTTAGTCTATCTAGGCTTCTATCATTTATAAATGTATGTATATCTTGTACTTATTTTGCTATTTCATTTCCAAGACATTCTCTTATCTTAGTAATTGAAACATCACTTACTATAAGAATTCCTTTCACAGAATTCAAAAGGTACATTACTATTTCCTAGTTAAACTGTTCATCAATTCTCTGTAGTAGTTTGTCTTCTCCTGATAACACAACAAGTAATTCCAAAGGTAATGATTCTTCTTCTAGTTCATTAACCATAAGTAGTACTTCTTCATCTTAATTAACTTATTCAACAACAATCTCAACCAGTTCTTTCTATTCTTGTTGAGCATAGTATTGTTCAACTTCAGACAATTGTTCTACTAACTTTCTTAAACCCTAGATTTCTCTATACTATGTTTTTACTTCTAAACAATCTTGCTAAAAAGTTATCATTAAAAGTCCTTCATGTTATACATTATATTATCCTCATACAACATAACTTAATCCCTCCTTGATTATCATCTAAGCTTCTTCTAGCATCTAGTCAAAGTTATCCTAGATCCAAATTCTTTCTACTAGTAAGAGGAACTCATATATTCCCTTCTTTATAATAATACTTTAAAGGTTAGTCTTATAAACTAGAGCAAGATCTCCAATATCAAGTTTACATACCTTAATAGTCGTTTCTTCCTACTATACAGTTTAGAAAAGCTAACTTCTGTTTAAAATTTCCTATTCTCTTAGTCCTCTCATGCTAATCATAAGATAATATTTTAAGATTAACAATTTCCCAGAAACAAGATATTATTCCGTTAGTATAATCTTGAAGTCTAGTAGTATAATCATCCAAATTCTACTAACTCTTAGAATCAATCTTTATCTGCCTTAACCTTCATTCTAATTATTATCTTGACAATGTCTTATATGTTAAGTTCTTTTCATAAGTACAGAATCTGTTTCAAGGATTCTTGCTATTGCTATTTTATCTGCATTAATCTCAATGACATAATGTAATATAATCAGCAAATCCTGGTGATCTTCTTCTTCAGAAGAGTTATCTTCCTCACTTAAGCTTTCCTCGTCTGAAGATTCTAACAGGATATCCATAATTCTTAAGATCCTTATAACTCCAACTTTAACTAACATACTTGCCTTGTTGTCCTTCTTATAAGTATTCATTATATGTCTAAGAAGTCTATACTTAAAGCATAACTTATTTTTTCTTCTCTTGTCAAGCTCTTCAAGGGAAATTCTAAAGGAATTCCCTTTTTTACTTTTTCCTTTATAATGCTTCTTTCCTTTTCTTTTAAATAATTTCCCTTTCTTCATAGTATCTAACTTTATAAAGTCTTCATGATCCTTCTTTCTGTTAGTCTTTCTTTTATTGAAGTAAGATCTTCCTTTCTTATCCAAGATCATTTTGTATTGTTCATTCCTGATTTTGATAAACAAGTCAACAAGAACATCAAATGTAATAATTATAAGTTATCAGTACAATTCTTCTTTGATGGAATCTTTAAGCTTGATCTTATACTAGTATATATATACTTCTTCTCCTTAGTTAACTAAAATTGTATACTAGCAATAAAGCATTGTATATTCACTAAGGCTTTTAGTTTGTCTAAGGTAAGCTAATTATCTTTTAACATTCCTCTTTTCATCAATATCTCCATACAAGTATTTAAGTTCCTTTGTGTAGTTTTCCCAACTTCCAAGGATACTTCTTACTCCTTAGTTTGTTATTCTACTGTTTATAATAAACCATTTGTCCTTAAAGAGTTAAAACCAAGTTTTAGCTACTCCTCTCAAGTATATAAATGCTTACAAAACCTTATATATATCTCCAAGTAGTAAGTAATTGTTCAATACCAAATAAGTTCTTATCTAAGCAAAGTAAGCTTTTAGCTTCTTTTTATCCTTATAGAATAGATCTAATCTGGCGATTTTGACTTCTTTAAGGGTTGTCATCAGAGCTTGCTCAACGTTACTTTCTAATTCAAAGTCTGGATCAGGGTTTAAGCTTAGAACTCTTAGTACTTAAACTAGTTCTAAGTTAAGTTTAGGTAATAGAGGTGCTGGCTTCTTTCTTACAGCTCTTGACAATTCTCCAACAGTCAATCCTTCTGTTAACCTAGTAGTTTACTTTAGTAGCATAACAACTTCGTCTAACATTCCTCATTAGATGTTAATTTCCTCGATAGTCTGATTCTCACCTTGATCTTCTTCAGAGCTATCCTCTGAACTTTCCTCAGATACTTCCTCAGATCTCTTTTTAAATTCTTCTTCAAAACCTTCTTCAGAACCTTCTTCAGGTTGTTATTCATTGTTGTTATGTCCTAATATATCTGTTTCTAAATCCTGATTCATCAAGATAAGTAGTGTTCAAAATGTTACAAAACTACACCATCCAGGTCATTGGATAATAAGAGTAAGGTAAATGTTCAAGGACAACGGAAACGTATAACACATAAGCAGGTTACTAGGTTAAAAGTAAGATACAATAATGTATTTAAGTTAAACACAAGGAGTCTACTCTTATGTTCTTACAGTGTGCTTATATAGATAATGAAATCCTACTAGACCACTTAGAGTCCTTGGAGTCCTCTAGAGTCCCTTAAGGATCCCAGGACTCCATCACATGACCCCTGATTGTTAGGTTCTCTATGTACACCCTCCATGTACCGAGCCTCAAGCCTACACCAATCAGCTTGTTAGGTAAAACCCGTAACATATTGTTATAGACTATAAAAAACATGTTTAAGAGTTTGAAAGCTTATATACTTATAAACTTTATACATTACTTGTAAACAAGTAATTAGTTTAATAACTTTTACAAAAACACTCTTGAAAGAACCTTGTTACTAAGAGTGTTAAAGCTTAGAAATTATATGTTTTATATAGTAAACCCTTTAGTCTTCTAAGGTTGTTATTATTAGTTAAGAGTAATCAAGTATCACTTAATGACATTTAAACCTTATATACTAAAAGGATGTATAAAGGCATTTTAAGTAAATAATAACTGAGTTATAATGTAATATCAATAATTCCTTTAAGATATTATGATTTTGGTATAAGTCCAACTTCTAGATTGTATTACTTTATAACTATACTATGAAAATGTTTGTTATAGATTTAACCTAACAAGCTGATTAATATAAGCCTGAGGCTTGATACACAGCAGAGTGTATATAAAGAACCTAACAATCACATGACATGATTAGGACCCAAGGGACCTAAGAGGTCTAAGGGGTTTATAGACTTATAAAACTTGTAAGGTCTAAGAGGTCTAGTTGGATTTCATTATCTATATAAACATATTATAAGAATATAAGAGTAAACTCCTTGTGTTCAACCTAAATACATTATTAAATCTTATCTTTGACCTAGTCACCTATTAAAATGTTATATATTTTCATTATCCTTGAACATTTACCTTACCCTTGTTATCCAGTAACTTAGATAATGTAGTTTTATAACATTTTGAACATTACTTATCTTGATGAATCAGGATTTAGAAATAGACATATTAATAAATAACAATAATAAATAACAACTTGAAGAAGGTTCTGAAGAAGGCTCTAAAGAAGAATCTGAAGAAGAATCTGAAGAAGTATCTAAGGAAAGTTCAGAAGATAACTCTAAAGAAGACTAAGGTAAAGACTAAATTATTAAAGAAACTAATATCTAAGAAGGAATGTTAGAAGAAGTTGTTATACTACTAAAGTAATCTACTAGGTTAACAAAAGGATTAACTGTTGAAGAATTGTTAAGAGCTTTAAAGAAGAAGCTAATACTTTTATTACTTAAACCTAACCTAGAACTAGTTCAAGTACTAAGAGTTTCAAGTTTAGACTTTAAGCTAAGGAACAATGTTGAACAAGTCTTAATGATGACCTTTAAAGAAGTCAAAATCATTAGACCAGACCTGTTTTATAAGGACAAAAAGAAGCTTAAAGTATATCTTGTTCAAACTAGAACTTATTTAGTACTGAATGATCACTTATTACTAGGGGACATGTATAAGGTTTTATAAGCATCAACATACTTAAGAAGAGTAACTGAAATATGGTTTTAACCCTTTAAAGATGAATGGTTTACAATAAATGAAAGGACAATGAATTAAAGAGTAATCAACATCTTTATAAGTTAAGAAAACTATATAAGAGAACTTAAATGCTTATATAAGGATATTAACGAAAAAAGGAATGCTAAAAGATGATTAACTCACCTTAGACAAACCAAAACCCTTAATGAGTATATAATGCTTTATTACTAGTATATAATATTAGTTAACTGAGGAGAAAAGGCATATATACACTAGTACTAGACTAGATTAAAAGACTTTATCAAAGAAGAATTATACTAATAACTTATAATTATCATATTCAATGCTCTTGTTGATTTGTCTATTAAGATTAAGAATGAACAATATGAAATGATCTTGGACAAGAAGAGTAAATCTTATTTTAACAAAAGAAAGCTTAACAAGAAAAAGGATTATAAAAACTTTATAAAGTTAAATGTTATAAAGAAAGGAAAGACTTTTAAAAAAAAGAGAAANGAAGTACTTTAAAGGAAAAAGTAAAAAGAAGAATTCCTTTAGAATCTCCCTTGAAGAACTTGACAAGAGAAGAAAAAACAAGTTATACTTCAAGTGCAAAATATCCAAATACATAGCAAATACTTATAAGAAGGACAACAAAGTAAGTGTATCAGTTAAAGTTGAAGTTATGAGGATCTTAAGACTTAAGGATATCTTGTTAGAATTATCAGAGGAAGGAAGTACAAGCTTAGAAGAGAGCTTATTGGATGAAGAAACTCTTTAAGACTTTATAATTATATTACATCTTGTTGTTAAGACTGATATAAATGAAATAGTAATAGCAAGAGTCTTTAAGACAGACTTTATACTTATGACAAGGACTTGATATACAAGAAACCCTTAAGATGATAACCAAATCAAAAGTTAAGGCAGATAGAGATTGATTCCAAGAGTTAGTAGAATTTAGATGATTGTGCTAATGGACTTCAAGGTTATACTAACAGAATAATACTCTATTTCTGGAGAACTATTAGTCTTGAAGTATTATCTTATGATTAGCATAAGAAGGCTAAGAGAATAAGAAATCCTAGACAGAAGCCAACTCTTTAAAATTATATGATAAGAAAAAACAACTATTGAAATATATGAACTTGATATTAGAAATCTTACTTTAGTTTATAAGACTAACCTCTAGAGCATTGTTATTAAGAAAAGAATATATGAATTCCTCTTACCAGTAGAAAGAACTCAAATCTAAGATGACTTTGATCAGATGCTTAAAGAGGCTTAGATAGTGATTGAAGAAGGATTAAGCTATATTATGTAGAAGAGATACAACATACAACATAAAAGACTCTTAATAATAACCTTTTGATAAGACTAAGCAGAAGCAGAAATATAATACAAAGAAATCTAAAGATTAAGAAAATCAGTAAAACAATTGCTCAAAGCTAAATAATACTATGCTTAACAAAAGCAAAGAGGACTAGTTAAAATTATTGTTGAACTATCTAACTAAGAGGTAGAAGTATTGTTTACAATTGATGAACTAAAAGAAGATTTACTACTTTTAAAATCACTTATTATGTTGTCAGAGGAGGATAAGATAAGATAAAAGATTAACCAACAGTTCAACTAAGAAGTAATAATATACCCTTTGAATTTTGCAGAAAGAATTCTTGAAAAAAGTAATGTCTTAATTATTAAGATAAGAGAATACCTTGGAAATAAGATAATAGAATAAGTATAAGATGTATGTGTATTCATAAAAGATAAAAGCCTAGATAGACTAAGACTGTAGAATCTTAATAAAAGATGAACAGTATTGTTTGAAGAACTTCAAGAAAATGCTAAAGATTTAAAAATCAAAGATGATATATCAGTTAATAATGTTAAAAACGTTAATTTATACTTGATGAACAATAGAAGTTTATTATACATAAATATAAAACTATACAGAAAGTTAATAAAAGCCTTGATTAATTCAAGAGCTAAAAGAAACTTTATTAATAAACAAGTTGTAAAGTGACTTAAACTTAATACAAAAGTCAAGGACAATAATTATCTAATATTATTAGTAAATAATATTAAAGTTTAAAAGCATGTTAATATTTAAACTTAGAACTTGGATATAAGGTATAATAAAAGCTATTAAGAAAAGATATCTTTTAATGTTATAAGGTTAAGAATATATTAAATGATATTAAGAATTAAATAGATGAGAAAGTATAATCTAATAATTGATTGGAGAATAAGTATGATTACCTTCTTAGAAGAGATTATATCCTTAGGAATTGTTTATGTTAACAAAAACTATAAAACATATTCTTAAAGAATATTATGAATAATTAAAGCTATTTACAAAAAGACTTAATAATTCAGCCTTACCTGAGCATAAACCATAAGATCATAAGATAAAGCTTAAAAAAGGGAATTCTTTTAGAATCTCCCTTGAAGAACTTGATAAAAGAAGAAAAAACAAGTTATATTTCAAGTGTAGACTTTTTTGAACATATAGCAAATACTTATAAGAAGGAAAGTAAGTTAAGTACAATAGTTAAAGTTAAAGTTATAAGAATTCTAAGAATTATAGATATCTTGTCAAGATCTTTNAAAAAAGGAAAACTTAGAAAATGAAGAAGGAAACTCATTAGAAGNAAAAAGGTTATCAAGACTTAATAATTATGTTATAGTTTACTATTAAAATTGATATAAATAAGATGATGATAACAAGAGTCCTAAAGACAAATTCTATACTTATNAAAAAGAACTCAACATAAGAGATACCCTTGAAATAATAACTAAATCAAAGACTAAAGCAGATAAAGATTAATTCTAAGAGTTAGTAGAATTTGGATGATTATATTATTAAACTTTGAAGTTATACCAACAGAACAATATCCTGTTTCTGGAGAATTATTAATCTTGAAATATTATCTTATGATTAGTATAAAAGGACTAAGAGGATAAAAGATCTTGGACAGAAGCTAGCTCTTCAAAACTATGTAATAAGAAGAAGTAACTGTTAAAGTATGAGAATTAAAAATCAAAGATCTTACTCTAGTCTATAAGACTAATCTCCAGAGTATTATTATAAAGAAAAGAATATGTAAGTTCCTCTTACTAATAGAAAAAACTCAGATCTAAGATAATTTCGATCAAATGCTTAAGGATACTTGGATAATGATTGAGGAAGGATTAAACTATATTGTATAAGGATAATATAACATACAATATAAAAGACTTTTAATAATAACTTTTTGATAAGAATAATTAAAAGCTAAAATACAATACAAAGAAGTCTAAAGTTTAAAGAAATCAGTAGAATAACTACTTAAAGCTGAATAGTACTATGCTCAACAAGAACAAAGAAAACCAGTTAAGATTATTATCAAACTAATTAACTAGAATGTAAAAGCCTTACTTATAGTTAACAAACTAGAGGAAGATTTACTACCTTTAAAAGTACTCATTATATTATCAGAAGAAGTTGAATTAATACAAAGAATCAATTAACAATTCAACTAAGAAATAATAATGTACTCTTTAAACTCTGCAAGAAGAATTCTTAAAGAAAGCAATGTCTTTATTACTAAAATAAAGGAATGCCTTAAAAATGAAATAGCAGAGTAAGTATAAGATGTATATGCATTTATAGATGATAAAAGCCTAAATGGACTTAGGTTATAAAATCTTAGTAAAAGACAAACAATACTATTTGAAGAACTAGAAGAAAACACTGAAGAATTAAAGATTAAAGATAATGTATTAGTTAACAATGTTAAGAATGTTAATCTTTATTCTATGAATAATAAAAGTTCATTATACATAGATATAACATTATGTGAAAAGCTAATAAGAGCCTTAATAAATTCAGGAATTAAAAGGAACTTCATTAGTAAACAAGTTATAGAGTAACTTAGACTTAGCATAAAAGTTAAGGATGACAATTATCTAATATTGTTAACAAATAATATTAAGGTTCAGAAGTATATTAATATTCAAACTTAAAACTTAGATATAAGGTATAACAAAAGCTATTAAGAGAAGATATCTTTTGATGTTATGAGGTTAAGAACATATCAAGTTATATTAAGAATCAAATAGATAAARAAGYATAATCTAATAATTRATTARAGAACAAGTATAATTACCTTCTTAGAAGAAACTATGTTTTTAAGAGTTGTCCATATTAATAAAACTATGAAATATATTCTTAAAGAATATTATGAATAGTTGAAGTTATTCACAAAGAGACTTGATAATTCAGCCTTACCTAAGCACAAACCATAAGATCATAAGATAAAGCTCAAAGAAGGGTTCAGACTAGTATACAGACTAATTTATCGAATAACTCTTACCAAGGATAAAATGATGAAAAAATAATTACTTGAGAAAATAATACTTAGAAGTTTGTACAAAAAAGGTTATAACAAAGCCAGAGTATTACTGCATTATACAAAGAAAGAAGATGATCCATTAGGACAACCTTGTGGTGATTACAAACACTTGAATAATAGGATTGAAAAAGACTAATACCCTTTACTATTAATAGATTTAATAATGGACAAGCTAAAGGGAATTATCATATTCACCAAGTTAAACTTGTGATCAATGTTTAATCTAGTTAAGATTAAAAAGAGTAATGAATAGAAAGCTGCTATTCAAATAAAATACAAACTATTTAAGCTATTAGTTATGACATTCAATATGACTAATGCTTTAACAACATAATAGAGAATAATAAACTGAATATTAGAAAAATACCTAAAGAAATTTATAATAGTATATCTTGACAATATAATCATATACTTGAAGAGTATCAAAGAACATAAAGAGCATGTCAAGCTTGTTCTACAAGCGTTATAAGAGGTAGGATTGTACTGTAAACCAGTAAAATATGAATTTTACAAGGAATAAGTTCAGTTCTTAAGACATTATATTTCTGGAGAAAGAATAAAAACCCTTAACAACAAGATTCAAGTGATTAAAGAATAAGAACTACTTAAGACTATTAAGTAATTACAAAGTTTTTTAGGGTTAGCTAACTATTACTAGAGATTTGTAAAAGACTATTCCAAGATCTCCACACTATTGACTGAACTTATGAAGAAGGATTAAGCTTATGAATAGAATGATGCTGTGAAGAAGGCATTCTAGAGCATAAAGGATGCCTTTGTGAAAGGAGATTTCTTAGGAATCTTTGATCTAGAAAGAGGAATAAGAATTGAAACTAATGCCTCTGATGTAGCATTAAGAGTTATGCTATTGCAATTATAATAAATTAGTAAACAACATTATCAAGTACTATTAGTATTTTGGTCAAGGAAACTGAATACTATAAAAAGGAATTATCAAACATCAGATAAAGAAATGTTAACAATCATAAAAGCTCTAAAGCATTAGAGAGTATATGCTGTTGAATCTAGCAAAACAATTGATATACTTTTAAATTACCATAACCTCTAATACTTTATGACAACTAAGTAATTGAATGCTAAACAAGCATAATAAGCAAAAAAAGTTATTTGAGTATGATTTTAAGATTACTCATGTTAAAGGTGAAGACAATAAAAGAGCAGATGCTCTAAGCTAGAAGCTTGAGTACTCAGCCAAAGAAAAGGAAGAAAGCTAACTTATATTAAAGGAAGACAAAAGCAGATTTTTAATATACAATAAAGGGTAATTCATAGTT
>NCSJ02000397.1:0-36682 GCA_002812745.2 Scytalidium lignicola
GACAGTGCAGTGCCTGCTGACACACCATTGCTTGGGTTAGCGCCAGCATGTGGATGGCTATTGGCATTACTCGTGCATCTTTCTACAACAGCTTGCAATGATAAAGAGTTAACATATATTCGCACATATTCATACTCGATTGAAAGTATATGTCGAATATACTGAGGCAAGCGGAACCTCTCAAATTCTTTTCGCCATGCACTTAACATCGGTTGAAAATCTTTCAGAAGTTCAATATAGCTGCCATTCTGAATAATTCCCGTTGTGTATTGTCGCGACCTGAAAAGTTTTTCATTACCATGGCGCATTGCATTCGTGATACCTGCCCAGCAATGGATGATCTGATCATCTAGCTCCAAATCCGGAATGTAGTTCAAAGCGCTGGAGGCGGTGGTGTTTGTCTCAGGAGTTTTCCCATCTATTGATGGCCTCCTCTTGCGCGGGGAAAATGATGGGTCCGTCACACGGAGATTTTCAGGCACCATGTTGGTCCAGCCAAGACGACCAGCGAGCTGAGTCACATATATCAGGAGAAGTCTTTTAATTCTTGCAGCTCTCAGCCGATACCCCTCATCCTCATACTCTGGTCTTGTGATCTCAGCTCCAGCAGCCATCATCTCCTCGATGTTATCAAAGACGCCGAGTTCGTATGAAAGACCCATCGCAGTGCTAAGCAGCATCCAACACATCCGATCACTTCTCCAGGCGGGTTCCAACCAGCTCTCAATTCTCCTTCCGCCGACACCCCCCGGTAGCCGATGACCATCCTCGCCATCGGTACTGTACAAGTCGTTTCCGTCATATAAAGGAAGCATCAGTTCATCAGTAGCTTCCTGAGGTGGAAAATGTAGAGCACGAGGGTGCCACTCAGTGAGAATCATAAAACTCTCGACGGTACCAAGGGTCCGTAAGCTACCCTTTCTTAAGCCCCTCCATGGAGCAGTGCTGGATGTTTGTGTCTCGGGATCTGCACCGGAACCACAGAAGCCACCTCCGAATGCCTCTTGCCCCCATAGACAACGTTCAATCATGCCACGTAAATATGTCCATAGTTGCTCATGTATAGCAGAGGATCTACTGTTACCTCCGGTGCCCTGTAATCTCTTGTATCTTGAAGCTATCGTCAGAAGAGTGACTGTAAGAATAGGCTCCTCAGTCAATAGAGTTGGATGGGTTCCAGGGTTTCGGAACGTTGGAGGTGATATCGGAGTTAGTGGCGAAAGATATTCATAATAGCTATAGCATCTATTAGTCTGGAGCGATTCTGCCTAGCAGAGGTCTTACATACTAATCAATATAATCAATGGCTTCGGCAGCTGTGAACCATCCTGCCCGAACAAAGCGGAAACGGGACCAAGCTCTAACAGCATCTTTATATCCCTGGTCTTGGGTCCTATCTGGGCGATTTATGTTGATCCCTTCAGTAGCCAGTGCAGGATCTACGGCACACTCATCACGCCGCGTTGTTGGAGGGCCGGTATGATTCTGATAGTTTTGGCTATTAACTCGAGATAAAATGGGCTGCTGACGATCACTCGGAGTGAGCGTTCCGATGACCGGGGAAAGCTGACTATTGCTCTCCCTTTTCGCTCGTTTGTGGGCTGGGTTACTGCGACGATTAGCTTGATCTAAAATGCTAGAGACATTTGTGCCTTACCTATCTGTAGCAGCTTTGTAAAGCAGGTCAAGCGCATCATGAGGTCCATATACCTCTCTCCGCATAACTTCTTGAGCTTCGAGGTTCTCAAGCTGCGTATTAGATTCATCTGAACCTCGATCATATTGGCTGGGGGAGTCATGCGACGTTTGCCTTGGCCTTCGCAATGGTGCTCTTCTACCTATAGAGCCGCCTGGAGTCAACGGCGGTGGGGGCAGGTCATCATCTCCGTTCAGCGGTACAGATATTCGTGAAGTAGAGAGAGCTTCTATCGAGTCTTGCCGCGCATGCGGAGAGCCACTGCCAACCATTTTCCGGCCATTGCGAACGACGTAGTCGTCGCCGAAATCGTAGCTGTCTTCTCTCCCGTCGTCTGCCTTTCTCTTCCTTCTCGTGGCAGAAAAGTAACAGTCCTTGCTTTCACGTCGACATCGAACGCATGGGGGATCGCCTGGATTGTCTACGCTTCCCAAGTCGCATTTCACCTTCCGTCGCCGACAAGGGATGCAGGCCTGATAGACCCGCTTGTGCTGCGGCGGCACTGGTGGTTGCGCCTGGGTATTCGCGGCGATGGAGTTGCTTTGAGCTGTCGCATTTGAGTCTGCTCGTTTTAGAGGATACTGAGATGTTGTCGTCGACATGGTCAGGACGTGGTTTCGCTAGGGCCTCGAGATGGTCCACATCGGCTGGAGGCGGGTTAAAGAGGCTCCCAGAGGGTTATCACGCAGAAAGCGCGATGCGCCCAATGAATGATAAGGTATCTCCGATATAGTGTTAGTCAGCGCGTGAACGCTCCTTTGCAGCAATGCAACCAACGGATGTGCGCGACGTGGTCTTCACGAAAGACATGCGGTAATTTTGAAAAATACAGAATTTGAAGAGTGCATTATGGAGGCGGAGGAGGTTATCGTTGGACTTGCCTCTTCGGCACAATCTGTGTGGGCGCCAAAGAACCCACGTCACATGCAGGAGTGACAGGGGTGGGCTATTGGCATTATTGAGGTACACTGAGCAGTTTATGCCATCACAGAAGCTATTAGAGAATCTATAAATTAAATTCCTCAATTGCTTAATTGCTTAGATACTCTTTCATCGAATCTAGGTAGCTTGGTTTTCTCTGGGATATATGTTACACGTTTACCTCAATCCACTTTATGTTAGACCAACCATCTGAGCCCCGCCGTGAAGTGCNGGGGGGGATCGCTGATAGATTCATGCCACCGTTGGCGCCCACCTTTGCTTCCCCTGAAGCCATCAAAAGCTATAACCTCAATCGATATGGTTATTTTGGTCAATGGCGGCAATGAAGGCAGATATAATACAGGGCTGTTTGCTCTTGTGCCTGCAGCATCACAGCATCAATCGCTGCGTAAGGCTGCCACCGCAAACCTTAACTACCATGAATCAAAATTGCCAAATCCGCCTGCTTTGAACTTCTTCTTCACAGGTTCCTCAACAAAGCCCTCTTCCGGTGCAGTATATCTGCCCTTGTCTTCGGGAATAGCAGCCTTCATGTATTTTCCAACTCCGCCGGCTTGCTGACGTTGCTCCGCCATCCCATCAGTCCTAATTCGCTTTCCTGTCCAAGTTGTCTTATCATCCTCTGTTCCACCACGTTTTACGATCTCCTCTTTTTCTTTGACCTTTTCATCATTTTCCCGTTTCTGCCTCTGGAACTCTTCAAATGGGTCAACAAAGACCACTACATTTTCTATAACAATATCTTTTATTGGTCGATCAGACCCATCAGTAGGCGTATTTTCCATCGTCTGTAGCACGTCTAAACCACCAACTACTCGACCAAATATCGTATGCTTGTTATCCAGGTGTTTCGCCGGTCTGTAGAGAATGAAGAATTGACTGGAATTGGTATTCTTCCCCTTGTTGGCCATACTAACGATACCTCTCGCATCGTGTGTCAGGGGCCCATCAAATTCATCTTGGAAGTTCTTCCCCCATATACTAGTGCCTCCTTTCCCAGTTCCGGTTGGGTCACCGCCCTGTATCATAAAATTGCGAATATTTCGATGGAATGCAACATCCTTATAGTAGCCCTTTTTGGCCAACTGCACAAAGTTCCATACCGCTCTCGGAGCGGTTTCAGTCTGAAGCTCAATATTCAGAGATCCTAGATTCGTTTCTACTCTTGCGTATCCCTTAATCTTCACCCGTTTCGGTCGAAGCATGTATTCCTCATCCGTCAACAATGCTCGCTCTCCGCTTGTCTCGGGAGTCAAGCCTGTACTCGTAAAGCTTGCAGCAGCTTTACCTGTAGTATACTGCGCTGCATTATATGCCAACCTCTTTTCCTGTATCATCGAAGGCTTTTTAAAAGCATTTGCTGCATCGGTCTTGGTGACTTGTTTTGTGCGGTTGATATCGCTACCGGCCTCTCTTTCTCTTCTAGCTCGCTCGACAGCTTCCTTGGCCCTCAAGACCTTATCGCCTACCCGGCCTAAAGCATCTATATTCACGCTCCCTTTTTGTCTCTCCTCTTCTTGCTCCTTAGTAAGGACGGACTTGCCATCCTTTAGAAACTTAAACTTGCTCAGATCCCTGCTCTCGATATTCTGAGGATCTTGTAGCGTGATGATATCCGATCGCCCGAATTCTCGATCATCGACCAAGTCCCTCCACATCTTAGCCTTGATATTCAGCCTCTCAACTGTCTCCCAAGCAAATACGTTTGCCTCGCTGCCATGCCGAATAGCAACGATGTGCGTATTGTCTGTGAAGACCTTGAATGTAATAGGGTCAATCATATCTCCCTGTCCATCGCCGATTCCACCATCCTGAGCGGTAGTATCGCTATTGCGCGCAAAGTTCAACTTTATTAAATCCTTCTCCTTCAGAGGTTCTCCATTGACTGGGTTCGTGCCCTGTTTTGCAAGCCACTGGCTTATGACTTCGACGTCAAAGATTGTACCCTCAGGCGTGCATACCGGATGCTTAAATGGCTGTAAACTTGCGGCGCAGAAGTTAAAGGGAAGCCTCTTGAATGTGGCACCGTTTGGCGCCTTCGAAGAGACGTTTGAACCGGCGCTGGCAGAATAGGCATCTGAGGATGACCACTCAGAGTGTGTAATGTACAGCTTGTCGGTTCCTAGCACAAATCAGTATTCTAAATCGCGCATAATCGAGGAGTAGAATCAAATTGTAGCATACCTTTCCCCATACCTGCGCATTCGAGTGTCCTCAGCTAAATCTATGACCAAGTTAGCCACCGTGAGGCTACTCAAGACTTTAGCGCGAACCTTATCTCACTTATTTATTAGCCTGGATCCTAGCGTGTTCATCTCCTAGACGACAAATTACTTGCACTGTCAGTCTAATTGCAGCATATCCCTTCAACAGCTTTATCATTCAAATGTGACCTCATGGCAAGTACCTAGAGAGTATCAAGCTACAGAAAGTTATCTGTAATTCCATATGTTATCCTAGAACTAGAGTGCAACAAGGTGGAAACATCATTCCTCGGAATAGTCTCATTTACACACCTTCAAAATTCTGTTAATTATTTTAATTATATTAAATCCTATGGTAGGCGTGAATGTTTGTGCGGTATTTCTTTTGTTAAAATACATTTAGATGCCATGCGCAAAGTCCATGTCAATTATAAGCATGGCTTCCAAATTGGATAACTCTCTATTAGTAGTGTCTTGCTTTAACGATTTTGAAAGCAAAAGCTAGTTAATGTGCTATATACATGCATATTGACGAAATTCTAGTTAATGACAAAGGAAAGGAGTCCTTCAAGTCCTGCAAAGCTCCACACAAAACGCGACCTCGCAAAAACCAAAAACATATACAACCCAACGACCATGAGGATAGGATATACCTAAACTTTACTTCGTCGGATATTGTTGTTCCAACTCATAATCCCGCTTTTTGCCACTACCAGCCAGAGCTGTTATGATATGGCCAATAATTGTCATCTTTGCAATCTTCAATATCGGATTTTCCTTCTTGGCTTCGCGCTGTCTCTGTTGTTGTAACGGAGTCTCGTTGCTGCTATCGCTAGGGATTTGGGAATGTGTGTGTGTTCCCTGTGGCGGTACACTCTCATTCTTATCCAGTTTCTTCAAAGTCAACCCAGTGCCTTCATACAGTAAAACCACAACAAACTCCTCAAGTATAGACATGCATAACAACACGGTGACATTTCCAGCGAGTTGGTTGAAGGTTTGGCGGTGGGTGAAATTCGCAAGGCAGCTGTAGACCAGTCGGACGAGGAGGAAAGGTAAAGAGAGGCCAACCGCGAGAATGAGTCGTTTTTCCCCAGGTTCAGCATGGGAGACGGATGTCGATAGGACGATAGTTGAGACGATCACAGCGGCAAAGGAAACAATGTATAGAGCACTGCTGGCTTTGCTCAATGACCCTGTCTGGAACTTCCCCGTCTTCTCGAAATCATTTCCTGCATCGACACCGCCAATAATACCCAACACCAGTGCCACGATAATAATGATTTGGATGACCATCAACAACCGTCGGTCAACGAGTTGGCGATGAGTCTTCCCAATACTCTCTGATGCCCGACTTAGGAGTCCCAAGCTCGCAAGCAGTAATGGGGAGAACCCGATACTTTGTAGGATAGCTGAGCCTGTATAAAGACTCACATTTGTCGGATCGGATATTGTAGCCAGCTGCATAGCTGGGCCGATGGTTCGTGCAAGGCAGAAGAGAATGAGGAAGAACCAGCCAGCCGAGCGTCCGAAGCCGTGTCGGATGGAAAGAAGGAAGGCGATAGCCATAGCAGGGACATAAACGACAAGTTCAGCGATGGAGATCCCGCTGCGGTAGGAGATAGTCATCTTGGCCGTAGGTCCTATTACTTTCGATAGAAATAGTGAGGGTGATGAGGCAATAAAAAAATATTTTCAAATTTAGATATATTCTACACTTAGATATGAAAATATCCCACGTGTGTCATTCTATGTACAAACGAGAGTCCTGATTGTTTTGGGGCCTTTCACTAGATATATACTGCCTGCGGTACGCAACGCAATACAATCCGCAGCCCGGTACCCATAACCCAAACGTTGCTGCAGTAGTGTCTCACTGTCCAAGCCCTCCTCAAGGACTCAAACTTTTAACTCTACTAACCTTAATGTGGTAATAATGTGCGTAGACCAATGAAGTTTTGAGTAGATGTTGAGGAGGAGTATCAAGCTACGGCTCCACAAGCTTAATTTATTGCCAAGACACTGCCATTGGGCCGTCTAACATGCACGGCCGCAGCCTCCTACCCTCTCATTTGCTGTCGTCGCACTGTTTTCTGACTTTGCAGGTATGATTGGACGTGCAGCATACCGGATTTGGCTTAGGCGCAGCCCTTCATCGAAGTTACCCAAACCGTGGGAAAACTGTAAGTTTTGAATGTTTGAACAGGATCATCTCATCTTTCTCAGCAACATCGATTTCTCACAGGAGTCTGTCTCAGAAACCGCTTCACTCACTCTAAGCAAGAGTTTAAATAACAAAAGAACTGGAAACAAGACGACACAAAGAGAAATCTCTCAAGAAGCAATATGCAATACGCGTTTTGGATGCCTGGTTGCTGCAGTACGGTATTATTCAAACACTGGACGCGTTGGATCTAAAAAGGAAAAGAGGCGTAACTTATCCATGAAAATTAATCAGAGATCAAGAGTGATGGATGATAACAATCATCCTGAGATAACACCAATGAAATAGGCGGATGGACATAACTTTCAAAGAAATAACTGCAATAACAGGACACAATCTGAGGCACGGCAGATTGTTTTCTGAGAACATCTCTCTTGCTGCAGATCCTGGATTCTGATTCTTGATTCTTGATTCTTGATTTCTGATTCCTGGTTCTTGAGGCAAGGGTGCGACCCCTCCAATCAACCTTCACCATCACGAAATAAGAGTACGGGACGACATCTTCTCTTGAGGCTTGATTGGCTGGCAGACGGAATTCCCACTTCTGGCTCGACTCCTCTTGCGGCGTAAGCACAGCTGCACATGTCGTAAATCGCAGGGGTGACTCGAGCGGGCTGTGCCGCACCCACCTGCCCCTCAACGTTTAAAGTTCACCTCGTCCCGATTCGGCATGCTGTGCGATCTCCCCATTTCCTGTAGTCGATTTTGAGTTTGCCTCCTCACACAGACAGATCCACCAGCTTTTTAGGCCATCCAGTGTAAATGTGACGTCTCTTGTTACCGCAGCGAGATTGATATTGCGCGTTTCGTGACGCAGGACAGGGCGCAGTTCGTGAGGCTTTGCCGTATCGATATTGTTTTCATTCGTGCTGAGCTGAGTGCCTTTGGCATTTCTATATCACAGGCTACCACCATTTGTGGTCTGAAAACGGTATGCTGGAAGCATTCTCTCTCTATTGACTGTTTTCGCTTGACGCCTTTCGCCCTCGAGTACTGGGCTTCGTGCCGATCATGGTATACTGTGGGAAGCCTTCCAAGGGATGCCAGAACTGTAGAGAGAGGAAGATCAAAGTGAGTGAGATCCTTATCCTTATATCTCCTGATCCCGTAGACGCCATAAGGCGAGACCGTTGAGGGGTCTCGCAGAGGTACCAATCACGATAAAATCCATAGTCTACCGACGTTTAGGGAAACTGTTGCGACTGACAGGTGATAGTGCGATCAAGCGAGGCCGGGATGTGGACAATGTGCCAAGTTGCAGAAGGAGTGTCCGGGCTACCGAAATCTGCTCGATCTCGCTTTCAGAAATGAGAGTGACAGTGTCATTAAGAAGGCTAAGGCGAGAGCCAAGTTCTCAAGAGAGACTGCTGCCAGCCAAACTGTGATAAAGCCACAGACGACCAAGAACCCCTCGCATGTATCCACTCCAGCTTCAGACGTGTCGGCCGATAGCTATGAGACTTCTAGGTCCTCCGGCAGGACTCCTAGTTCTTTCTCATCTAGTGACTCGGTAGACTCGCCGGCCCTATCCTCCTTTGCCATGGTTCCTTCAATGGGGCAACGAGGTACAACCTTCTTTGTAAACAACTTTGTGGCACAACAATCTTGGCCATCTCAGGGTCACTTTTCCTTTCTAATTGATATCTGTCGTAGAGACGGGCTGGATGATTGGTTATTACATGGCATGACCGCTGTTGGTCTTGCCTGTCAAGCAAACTCTACCAAATCCTCTCAGCTCATGGTTCAGGCTAGGAGGGAGTATATGGCGGCCCTCCGCGCTACGAACAAAGCACTTAGATCACCGGATGCTACAAAAGATAGCACCGTAGTTACCATTATGGTTCTCAGTATTTTTGAGACAGTTACTGGAAAGAAGGAAGGATCTATAAAAGCCTGGGCCGATCATCTCAACGGGGCTGCATCGTTAATAAAGCTCCGAGGTGACTCTCAACTTCAGACACAAGTTGGCTACAGCATATTCCTACAAATAACATCCCATTATATGATAGCCTGTATGCAACGCGAAGTCGCACTCCCTGAAGATCTAGCAAAGCTAAGGACTGACGCCATCAAACAATTGAATGGCTCGGTGCCAGCAACACCTCTCCTTACTGCCGTAGATCAATTTACAGCATTCAGAGCAGCCATCAAGAGTGGTACTTTGAGTAGCCCGGAGGACATCCTCAGAGAAGGGTTGAGCGTTGATGGTATGTTTGCAAGCGTGTTCAGTAATGTTGAGCGAGAATGGCTCTACGAAACTGTCTACACAAATGCGGATCCAGAAATCATCTACAACGGCCGTTATGATATCTACCACGACTACTGGGTAAGCCAGCTCTGGAATGCAGTTCGAGGATGCCGACTTCTCCTCAATGAAAAATTACGTGCTCAGCTTCTCGACGGCTTCGCGTCCGTTCCACCCCTCTTCATATCAGAAGAATACACTGCCTTATTTCAAATTACAACTCAGACTATCCTGCAAATGCGCGACGAAATTCTTTACAGTGTACCCCAGCACATAGGATACGTCACTAGAAAGCCATTTTCAAGACCATCAGGTTCAGTCTCGACTATTCCAACCAAAAACAGCACCGTATCTTCACCCCCCGACTCTTCATCACCGCCTTCAATACTCAATTGGAAACCTAGAAATGGTCCTGTTACAGCTGCTGCAGCCTACTTCCTCCAATGGCCACTGTTTGTCTCGGGCCTCACGCGCATTACAACGCCAGAAGTTAGAGCAATAACTATTGAGCGTTTACGATATTTGGCAGAGGTCATGGGCATGCAACAATCACATGCACTTGCGGATTACCTGACAGATATGATTCCCAATCTGGATATGACCAAACCAGGATTCCCTTCAAAACGCCCACATTTTGGTCAGAGTTTTTGAAGACAGTCTTTTTGTTTAACTAGTTGCATTATCTGGTGGAGTTAAATTGCTTTGTTTTGGAACAAACACGATAATTTGGTAGATAACTTTAGATATTTGGGATGAAGTGCTTTGGTTTATGAGGTTGATAGGGGCGCTGGTCGCCGGAGTTTGGTTTAATCTCGAGTTTATTAGCTCAATATAAAAGTTGGGTATTACTCGGAGGAAGCATTTNGGGGGGTTTTACGGAGGCAATTTATGTAGAAAGATATGATACCATGAAACATGCAGCCAGCGAACGGCAAACCAGTATTAAGAACTACTGTAGACAGCGTTGGGTGTGGCAGCATTGCTATACGACTGGGGCGTTCTTAAACATCTGACATAGCAAATAAATAATACCCTAATTTCCCATACTATTTATTCAACAGTAGTAGTGACTTTTATGACAATACACACCTTAAATATTCAAAATAAACCCAATTTCATTCAAATTATACAAGTCGCGAGTATTATTAGACAACGCCTCCGCCCAGCCTATCTATTTACACAATTCAATCCATAGGTGGCCCGAATAACTGGGGACCAGATTGATTCAATAAAAAACCAGAATACGCTCTTAATAAGATTTTTATCTCGTCTCCTTTCCTCCAGTTAGTTTCTTCCCCTCATCATCGTCATCGCTTCCATCCTCGGACCAACGATCTCCATCCTCACCAACTGCGAAAATCGTCTCTCCATCTAGAGAATCTCTTGGGATATCTTTACTCGCGGCTCCTCCATTAGCAGCATTGTTTGCAGCAGGAGCCCGGGGCGGAGGATCGTATCTGGGACCCTCCTGCCCAGGTTGAGTTCGATCACCCTGATGCGCAGCAGCGATCTCCGGATCATCATCATCATCTAGACCATCTGCACCAAAATCGGCAATCTCAAATCCCTCATCGTCTTGTGCGATCTCATCACTCATAGCGAACCGCCTGTTATTCGCAGTTGGCCTCCATAGATAGGCAATAAAGATAACGTCGGCGAGATAAACGAGATTCAGCCAGCCGTCTAGGATGAACCAGCGAGTTTGCCAATGGAATGGGACAAAATTTGGATCCGAAGTAGAGGCAAATGTAAAGGAGTTGAAGAAAAAGAAGGCGAAAATTATGAGGATGGAGCCGAGGATACACCACCATAGTTTGCGGTACATGCCGGCTTTGACATGCTGTTTTCTTTCGTTGAGGTCTTTCATCGTGGCGGTGAGTGAGTTGAGCGTCCAGACATAGAAGGCTGTCAAAGTTCCTGCTAAGGGTAAGATTATGAAGAGCACAAGAGGTCCTGATCTTTTGTTAGCATTATAGAACTAATATAAAATAGTGGTCTTAGCTGACCTGCATGCTCCGGCGTTATGGTTAAACTAGCAATTGAGTAGATTAGGCCAAAAACGAAATGCGCTCCAGCCAGCCACCGGACATAGATCATGGTCCTGCCTAGGGTGGGCTTGACAACACCATAACCCATACAAACAATAAGAAGAAGGAAGAAAGAGAAAGAATTTCGACCAGCGTTCAAGATTGCTACTACAATCATAAGTACATTAGAGCCGATGTTCGAACCGGATCGATTGAGGTGGTCTAAGATCTGTCAGTAATCATCATATCAATAGGGGATGGTCTAACTACCGTAGAATCCCCAAGTCATTAGCATTTCAACAATCAAGAATATAATTATCGCTGTGATGTAGTTTTGAACAGGCACTACCAATCATATTAGTAATCTAGGAGAATCGTAGAATTAGGGGTATCTAACAGATATCATGTCGATGCTGAGCATACAAGAATGCCCAAAACCTAGAGAAAAGTTAGAAATTATAATGACACTTTGTATAATATTTACGTACGCTCCAACAACAGCATACGCGATTGTGATTCCACCGTAAAATGGAAGCTTGGCGATCTGAGCACCAGGTAGTTCTCCGTAGGCATTCCGAAACTCTACCACGGCCATATATTTCGCATCATTAGGAGAATACACTGTGGTACCAACGCAATAATACCCAGTCTTCTTGATTGGGTAGTTTATTGGTAGCGGGGGGTCCTTCAGATGTATCGCTTTGGTGTAGATTAGGTTGATAGATTTATCCGTCGCATTAGGAGCTAGGATGAATTCGCCCGTCTGATTGCTATTACAGAAGCCATTGTTGATTGTTTCGGGGTCGCAAATATATTCCTTCTATGATCTGTGTTAGCCCATGCTCCGAACGTGACTCCATGTTAACCATACGAATTCCGAATCTGCCGTAGGGAATACACCTATAAGTGGCTCATCCTTCCATTCAAATACCACGAAGCTAGCAATGGGATCTGAATCATCTTCTGTAGTATTCTTTATAAAATTGATCAGGATATGTGGATCAACCGCTCCTCCCCAAGCTTTCCGGCTGTACATTCCTTCGCATACTTGGCGGTTATCGTCCGACTGGTCCTTCCCGCATTGTCAGAATATTCTTTGGTTCTGCAGGACTGTTGACTTACTATCGTAACTTCCAAAGCGCGGGCTGTCAGACATGACAGCCCTAGTAGTAAAAGTCCATGAAGCTGGCTCCTCATAGCTGTGACAGCCTTGTACTATTAGTGCCCAGGATGGCCTTAATAGCTCGGAATCTGAGGACTGATCACTTGAAGCTGGATCATCCGATATAAAGAATACAATTTCTAAATATCTTTCCAGAACATCCAAATAGGGACAGCTCAGTTGATGCAGGTCATGGCCGCATTAAAGAATATTGGGGTATTTTAGCTTTGAGCTTCGAAACGTCAACGTATGCTCCTCCTGGTCGGGTTTGGACTGGGTGCACGGGCCACAAGGCAGCCTTCAAAGCCTTGTCTATTTTAAATCCAAAAAATTATGACAACCATTTGGGTCTTTATGCAGAACACCAGTAACATGGCAGATTCAATAAATCGGATACCAATAGATGGAGTAACCAATACGTGCNAAAAAATGTAATGAACATCAGGCGACTCTCAAAATTCGGTCGGAGCAAGTTTGTCAGTATGTTTGGCTTATTATTATATCACTACTTCGTTAGGCATAATTCTAACACTGAAAAGGGAATGTTTCTCTAAATATATTAACACCAAAGCTGTGAAACGGCTTGAGGCATATGGAGTGCGGAGAAATTCAGGAAATATACCAAAGCAGCTACTGGTACCTCTCTCCTTTGGGACTTCTTCCTCATCATTGTTGCACATACTAGATCAACACCTCCAAGAGCAAGAGAAGAAAAACAGTCGCATGAAAGGAACTACTTATGAATTGCACGTGGTGTATATCGATATATACCTAGCTGAGGTGGATAGAGGGAGTTCGTCTGAAATTTTAGAGCGATTCAGGGCTCGATATCCGAGGCACAGATATTCTTCCCACGGCCTAGAAGATGCTCTTCTAATAGAATCTATCAATTGGAGCACTTTGAAACTACCGCAGTTTCAATCTTTAGATTCCAACAGACCGCTGGGTGAACAACTTCAAGAAATATTAACCTCAGTACCATCGGCGACATCAAGAGCTGATATTGTCTCTACCTTGCTAACCCGACTGCTAGTGGATATTGCACAGCGAAATAAATGCGAAAGTATTCTTTTTGCGGACTCAACTACACGTCTTGCAGAAAGGACCCTTACAGAGACGGCGAAAGGTCGGGGTTTCTCGCTGCCGTGGCAAGTCTCTGATGGAATTTCTCCTTATGGGGTCGGGTTCTACTATCCTCTAAGAGACCTCTTAAAGAAAGAGCTAGTTACCTTTACTACTTTAACATCGCCTCTTCTAACAGACCTGGTATTAAAACAAGATAAAATTTCTGAAGTATCTACCTCTTCAAAGGCAGTTACTATTGATGATCTCATGACGCAGTACTTCGAGTCCGTCGAGGAACATTATCCAAGCATAGTTGCAAATGTTGTGAGGACATCAAGCAAACTGAAGCCTCTTCCTCAAGATGGCGACATATCCTGTTGCCTCTGCGGGCTGCCAGTCGCTGGAGGCACTGATGGAATCTATGGATGGTCCGGTGATCAAAATTCGGTTTCACGGACTCCGAGGAGCGATTTTCAAGATGATGTGCTATGTTATGGATGCTCAAGATCTATCAATGGCTGAAGCATATCAATAATCGCTACAAGAGAATATGACAGCACCCCTCCCTGGTATATCCAACGGAAAGGTTTGAAGGAAGAACGGGTCTCCGATTTTGAAATCAACGCCAAATACAATGCAGATCCAATATGTACAAGAGCCTATCCATGACCGAGAGAAATTGACTAGCCTCAATGAACCTCTAAACCTGTTCTTTCAGTGAGGGTATTATCTTTCCCTCAACCTTCCTCATCAGCTTGTTGGTTTGCTCTGCAAGACTGAGCGTTAGGATCGTGTGAGGTAATATTCTTGCCAAATGAGGCAAAAATCCCTTGTAGATAGCAAGGAACCCTTCCGTCTTTACTGTCTTTGCAAGACAGTCAAAGACTCCTTTATACAGGTTTCCATTCTGGTTATACATCCGAGACATTATAGTATCTGAACTCCGGGTTAGCACTTAGATTAGAGGTACTTAAATGAAAACGTTACCTGGAGGATGCATGACACAGCAGACAACGAACCCGCTTGCCGTGCTACTAGCTAGATGGAGTGCGGGTCCTTCTTCCATCCCAAGATGCTTCACGAGCCGCCTCTTTGCAAAGAAATATGTTGGTAATTGAACCGAACTGCCGAAACCGGTTCGAACCATAGCCGCACCAACACCTCTGTACAATCCCCGCACTCCCTCGCCGCTGTATATTTGCCGCATACCATCGAGAGCATTTTTATATTTATGCTGTGTTCCCACTGGTGCAAAAGGTGAGAAGCTTTGCAGCCTTGTCTTCACAAGGAAGAAAGGACTTCCAGCAGCAGCCCCCAAAATTCCAGACGAAGCCCCTGCGAACACATTAACACCAAGGCTTTGTGTTTTCGGGTCGTTGAATATGGCGGATGTTAATGTATGTCGTATTGGTTCGTAAAAGCCAAGACGGCAGCCATTGAGCAGAATTTGGTAGATATAGGCAGCGCCAATTCCGCGATATATTCCCCGGAGACCTTCATTTCGGACTATGACTGATACACCATGGAAAGGCCCTTTGTACATACGCGGCTGCAGACCTTTTTCTTGAAGTTCACCTTGTAACTGCATGCTGTAAAAATAGCTATTAGCTTTTGAATCTAATATACGATTTTTCTCCGCGCCAACTCACCGAATCTTGACGGTCTCAAAAGGGTGGGTTGCTGTGACTGCTCCACAAGCAGCAATGCCACCGGCAATGAAGGCTCTAAAAATAATTGTTAGACTGTAAGGAAGCTTCACAAAAACCCGAACTTACCCCAAAGTTGTAGACATTCTCACCCTTCCGCCACCAAGAGGCAATCTTCGAACTTTCTATAGTCGCGTCGCCAACCCGAAACTAGTGAATCTGTTGAATTACGGTCTGTCCACAGCATACAATATGTACCCCAGGTCGCTTAAGCTTCTCAGACCAAAGTTATATACAGGGATACTGTGGACTCAATAATCCTTCATTCTCCTAAAACGGAGATAATTGTAAGGCTTATGGGGTCCGAAGATAGAGACGCAAATCTGTCAGCCGCGTAAGGATTAGTTGTAGGGCTGCGGCATCGGATCTCCGGGATGAGACTAATTAGTATTCACTTCGCTCCATTGGATTTTCAGGTACAAACTGGGGTATTTGTGCCTAATAATCCAGGCACATATAAATTTCGAGCTGGATCTAATTACTTGCCTTTTCAGTCGAAGGCTCTTCAAGAGCGCAGAGTTGATATTGATCACGTGAAACTAAAGATGTTCCCTAGGAATATTAAAGACACGTAACAGAGGAAGAATAAAAGCTACATACACTACCATGTCGTCGACACCTATGGCCATAGACTCCCCAATGCCTCCAGCTGGGCTGGGCCTAGGGAGCCGACCGGCCAATGGAGCATTGGCAACAGCAAAAGTCATAGATATGATTTCACTGTTCCGCCCAACTAAAGTAAGAACGATTCAGGGTTTAAATGGATGGTTTCATGCTAACGTGTAGAAAGTTATTTCGTAGAGAGGCTTCTGGTTCTAGCAAACCAGGACCAACATCCATTCTCTCTTTAGACTTCGATGACCCTGGAGAACTACTACTCACCTCTGAGAGTGACAACAGCCTCCAAATTTACAACCTAAAGGAAGGAAAACATAGTAAGACATGTTTGAGTCAGAAATATGGTGCTATGCATGCTATATTCGGCCATGCAAACAGCTGCATTATCCATTCCAGTACCAAAATAAACCGTGAGTTAAATATAGACCAAATCTCTGTCAATATATTAACAAGCCCAAAGATACTATTAGATACCTATCTACTCACGATAATTCATATCTTCGATATTTTGAGGGTCATGAAGACAATGTCACGTGTCTAGCACTCCATCCGGGGCAAGATACTTTCATCTCGTGCAGCGAGGACGACACAGTAAGACTCTGGGATGCAGGCTCCAAAAATGGTCTCGGCAAACTTTATTTGAAAGGTACGTATCTGGCAGCCTGGGACCCATCTGGAAACGTTTTTGCCGTAGCTTCACCAATCGCCCAGAGTGTCCTGCTCTACGATTTCCGCAACTTCGACAAGGAACCTTTTGCCACCTTTGACATCCTCGAACTGGCCCAAGGAGTGGGCCCAAATGCCATAACCAAAGGATGGAATAAGATAGAGTTCTCCAACGATGGGAAGCATTTGCTCCTTGGAACAACAGGCGATGGACATTTTCTTATAGATGCCTTCAATGGGTTTCTGAAATCATACCTTAAACTGGAAAGAGGAGGGACAAGGCGTCTAGGAGCCGGTGAACATAATCCACAAGGAATAGATCCCAGCGATGCCCTTTTACCCAGTACAGGTGACTGTAGCTTCACACCCGATGGCCGATACGTTCTGAGCGGAATGAAGAGGGAAAATGTTGCAGTGTGGGATACATTGGCTGCAGCACCAGAAAAGAAGGGGTCTCCCGTCAACGAGCTTGAGTTCAAAGGCGAAGCAGCTGTGCTAGCAGTCAATCCTCGATATAACTTTTTTGCAACTGGCGATAAGGAGGTAGTTTTCTGGGTTCCAGATCCGCATGCCGCATAATCTCAGGGTAGACAAAATTTTGAAGTTTTGTCAAAAGTTCTTGCTTTAAACTTCTGGAGGAGTCGAATGAATGCATATCAAGGCGTTAAAACGGAGTCATGGGATGATCACATCCAGACTATACGGATGATTAGGTCTGTGAACTTGATACAGTATGCATTGGCGTTGGCTTGTTTAGAAAAGCAGGGAGTCTGTACAAGCTATTAAGTGATATAAATAGTCAGATAGACAAATTATCCTAGTGTTTTCCTTAACTCTACATATGGAAAAGGCGTATAGTATTGATAGTAATGTATCAATGGGTAAAACTTTGCTCTTCTAGATGAGGAGTGACTTTGAATACCTATTCAGCTATCTAATGGCTTACTGTCCCCTTCTTTGCTTCTCCTTTCCGATTAATGATCTAACTGTATGACATAGCCAGATATCAGGTCCCGTTTCATCTTCTCGCGTCCGATTAACCTCAATAGTAGTCTCTATCTCTTTAGCAGCAGCTCGATTACTACTTATTGTTGTCCTCCCTGTAGCCCAGCCATACAAGAATACCGACTGGTTGATTGTCGACAGAATCGGGACTACCTTCTGAGCTATTGGAGGAAGATCAGACCTCAGTGCATCGATATCTATATCTTTTATTTCTATTGGGATTTTCCAGTCCTTTGGGACATCATATTCAGAAAGCTCTTGAAACCCATTTATCCGTTGTTCATGCGTAAGCACTTTACTCTCCTCGGAATCATCCATCAGTAAAGCACTTCTTTTCTTCTCCGTCTCTGTGCCTATGAGATCTACAATCTCATGCATTCTTTTCGCAGCATTCCGTGAACACACTAGATATTTCGAGCCACACGCTGGCCATAAACTACTTGGCAGCAGCTTTTCTTTCTCTTCCGTTTCTATTTGTTTTGATATTGCCTTATTGTGCCAGTCTTCCTTCTCTACCTGACCATGAGAGAGGTCACTTACAAAAGCAAGTAATATGGTGCAGTCCACATTAAGAATATCAGAAAAATTCTCGAATTCACTCTCAGAAGCCAACCGTTCAAGAAAATCTGCTATCAACGGGGGATCTGGTATATTTTCTTTGGTTTGTATTGTTATTCCTAGAGCCTTCACTTGCTCAAGGACACTTGCAACTTCCCTCTGCACAGGAAGCTCGATTCTAGGGAGGACAAGACGAACACTAGGGTGTTGGTAGCGTATCCTAATAGACCGTGATGCTTTTATGAGAGCTTCTGCTTGTTTTAAGAGTCCATCAGGCTCATCATCGTCGTCATCGCCAGGGTGGCTGTAATCTTCATCCTCATCCTCTGAATCATCTTCGACCCACCCAGCTTTTGCCAGATCATAGATAATTCTCTTTTCAGTAATAGTAGATACTTTAGTCCATTCTAAACCATTTTTGGAAACAACATCAATCATTGCGCTGTGATGTTTATTTTGTCTCTCTCTTGGGATAATATCACCATTTGTGGGACCTTGATGCTTCTGAGAAGGGTTCCAGTAAAAGCGTTTTTTGAAAGCAACCACGCCTGAACAACTTTTGGCTGTTGACCATACGGCCTCATAAAATGGGAAATTTGATGATCTTAATGTATGCACTGTCTTCTCAGCTTGAGGATCTGCATTATTCAGCTATATTACAAGTTAACCTCATGATATCCATATAAATCCTCGCTTGAGAATCTTTTACCCTCTCGAGAGACTTCAACTCAGAGAGCAAGCCGCCTTTGAAACGACGGAGCTCAACTGGGTTATCCTTTTTCTTCTCGTTCGTCAATAATTCAAATTGCTCTAGCTCCTGTAGGATGGTTTTGCACCTTTGCTGCAAATCTGATACATTTCTCCCTGCAACCCCAGAAGCAGATATTTCAAGAGAAGCGATATCCTCATGGATAAATGAGTCATCTCCTCTCATCTTGCTTCTCATTATGGCTGAAAGAAAAATATATTTGACAAGAGGATAGGTAGCGTCGACAAATAGCTAGAAGTTGTGTCATCTCACACTAGCTGCCGCCTGCGCGGTTCAAGAGCCGCACCTTACCGGTACCGTACTGTAAAATGCCCGCTTCCAAAATCTACTTCCACGACTCGAGCTTCAATAGACAATCCCCTCAGATTGCATGAATTGAAGCCAAGATGCCATACCTAGAGACAGCTCAAGATTGGTTAACCCAATCAACACTCCTTCTTCAAGCTAGACCAACCACAGTAGGTTTTTGCACCGCTTTCTTTCCTTCCCCTCTCCCCCTCCCCCTCTTCCCCTCATAGCTATGCCTCCTGCTTAACGGTCGGCCTTCCAGACCCGAATAACAACAAAATATAATATCGCCCACGCCGATCCTTCCAAAAAATCAAAACGACAACGCCGCCCTCCCAAGACTAACCCTAACACTGATGCCCCCACCTCCACTACTCCTGCAGAGCAAGCCCAAAATGCAGCACCCCGTGGTACCCTTACGCTGAAGACCTACGATCTAGCGTCAAACACCACGCTAAAATACAGAACTACAAGAGGTGCAGAAGTCTCTAGGTTGATACAAATACTCGGACGTGTCGCGCGACCTATGTGTGGGCTACCAGAGGTGAAGGAAGAAGTCGGAGATGCTGCAGCAACCGCTGGGGATGCAATGGTTTTGGATGGAGGTTCAGGATCTGGTGTTGCTACTCCTCTTACCGAAGCAGCCAAGCCAAAGGGCGGAGCTGGGCAGCAAGGAGGAGCAGGTGGAAAGAAGGGAAAGAAGAAGGGGAAGAAATGATATCTGCATTGTGTTCAACGTAGTCTAGATATTGCACAGCTTGCGTGCGGGAACTCATGGATGGCGTTTTGGCATTACTGGAGTAGGTTCATACATAAAAATGATATCCATCTCACACTGCGGCATGATGATTCAGATCTGGCACAAGTCTTGAGTTATTGGGTATATTCGCAGTTATCTTTCGACGTCAACCAGCCTCCCATCCTTCATAATAGTTGTCGTCTGAGTCTCCCAATACCAAATCCTAGACTCCAACAACGCCCATTAACATTATGACAAACAAATATATACACACTAAGCAACACATATATGCACCTCCATACCCATGCCATCTATGCAGAGTTTTCGCGAGCAAACAGTGAGAAGAGAGATAAGGCGATGATGACAATGGTGGTGAAAAAAGAAATGAGGAGAGATTTAAAAATCGTCGTCAAAAGTAAAAGCTCCCCCATTTACTGGCTCAGCTTTAGCTGGTGCAGTTTCATCCTCTGGCTTCTTCTTCTGGGTGCTGTTCATGACACCTGCTTTCTGATAATCACCGACACGCTTCTCAAAGAAGTTTGTCTTGCCAGCAAGGGAAATATTCTCCATGAAGTCAAAAGGATTGGCTGACTTGTAATACTTCTCATTACCAAGTGCAACCAAAAGACGATCAGCAACGAACTCAATATATTGCTTCATGAGGTTTGAATTCATCCCAAGTAAGGCACAAGGAAGTGCCTCAGTTAAAAACTCCTGCTCAATCATAACGGCTTCAGTGATGAGATCTTGGATAGCTTGCTTGCTTGGGCGATGGTTGAGGTGGGAGAAGAGAAGGCATGCAAAGTCAGTGTGAAGACCCTCGTCCCGAGAAATAAGCTCATTTGAGAAGGTGAGGCCAGCCATGAGACCACGCTTCTTGAGCCAAAAGATAGCAGCGAATGAACCGCTAAAGAAAATGCCTTCTACAGCAGCGAATGCGACTAGACGTTGAGCAAAGGTAGACTTCTTGTCTTGAATCCATCGGACAGCCCAGTCAGCCTTCTTCTTAATGCATGGAACTGATATCACGTGTTAGCAACCCAATTCATTTGTTGATCACTTAGTATCATACCAGTTTCAATAGCGTTAAACAAATATGTCCGTTGCGCCTGCTCCTTGATGTATGTATCGATGAGCAGAGAGTATGTTTCTGAGTGGATGTTCTCCATCATAATTTGAAATCCATAAAAGCAACGAGCTTCAGGGATTTGAACTTCACCGCTGAAACGTTCAACAAGGTTCTCATTGACAATTCCATCCGAGGCCGCGAAGAACGCGAGAACATGTGAGATGAAGTATCGCTCATCATCATTTAGTCTGTTATTCCAATCATGAAGATCCTTAGAGAGGTCAATTTCTTCGGCCGTCCAGAAGGAAGCCTCAGCCTTCTTATACATTTGCCAGATCTATTATGAGAACGCATTAGCGTCTGCTCCTCTAAACACTTTACGCGAAAACGCGTCGGGGACGTGGATACTGACCTCATGGTATTTGATAGGGAAAAGCACGAAGCGCTGGGGATTCTCTTGAAGGAGAGGTTCATCTGCCTCCTCAGGTTTTACTGTTGGTGTAACAGAGGGCTTAGCCACTGTTTTCGCATCGTCGACTAGCTTCTTCGTCTCAATCGCGGCGGAGTCAACAGTTGCATCGGTGTCAAATGGCGCGTTTTCTTTATCCGTCGTATTGAAATTGAGCTTCTTCACTGGTGAATCATTCATATTGAAGCTCTCAATCGCGGAGGCAGCCTAAGGAACTGAGAGTTAGTACTAGACTTGACGCGTCGGAGATGACGTTGGCGACGACATACAGTTTTGGACGGTGTGACTTGGCTGGTCATGTTGATTGTGATGAAGAAAGGGCGTGGGAATGGGATTGCTGGACTAATTAAGAGAAATAGAGAATATGAATTGGAGATCGAGGTGTTGTGTGGTTGTAGTGTAAGTAAAGAGAAGAGAGGTGCAGAGGACGCGCTTNCCCCCCATATATTGATTTTAGCAGTCACGTGATTGACGTGTTTAAGGTTTTGATCCAAAATTTCACGCGTGACGACCGCGTTTGCAGGGGTGACAAATGCTGAGAGGCTGGGAATTGCAGATCCAAGCTTCCTCCCAGCCAAAATCCACGCCCAAGCACACGGTTTCCAAGGCCGACACGCGTTATGAACACCTTATTGATGCTGACTGTGGTGTCCAATTTTGAACCTTCTGCGGGTCTGGTCCCACAATCAGGTGGCGGGCGCATCAACATGTTCTCTCACACTCCTTCGACAACAGATTCCGTGCTGCTTGAAGATCGTATCAATTTATGAAACGTGTAACCACATGCTTGAGAATAATTACTCTATAGATATCACAAAACGCTAAACCATGTTATATAATTCCGATCGCACCATTATTCCTTGACAAATACTTGAGTGTCCCCACCATCGCTCCGATCGAAAATCAACGTCTGTTCTTCTGCGAAGCAGACGGATTCCTTGTAGACCGGTCCGATAAAGGTACCCCCTCACCGCGTTCTATATCAGACTCCGTGTTACCCCCTCCAGATCTACCGTGTCTATTCGCTGACTGGTGGGTCCGCGTAGGGTGTGTTGGGTCTGTATTACGTCCATGGTTGTGAGTCCCTTGTCTCGTCGATGGGGTAGAAGTATAGAGGGGGGGTGCGCCATCCTCCATCAGTTGTTGGTCGAATTCATCCGGATCACTAGGATCACTAATATGTTGCGATTGACCCTGAGATTTCAATGCTTTAGCCCCTTGCTCTCTGAGATGTTTCTCGAGGACGACGGCATTCCTAGTGTTAGCACGAAATAAAGCTTTAAAAAGTCTTTGTTAGCGAATTCTATAGTAGAGTCAGGCCGTGGAATTGCCCCTACCGTCCGCTATATCACCAAGAAACGGCACCAAACCAATCCCAAAATCAACAATGATATTGATATACATCTTCATTCTCACGTTGGCTGGGAGACCCCCTTCTATTTTTTCGCAAGTTCGCAAGACCATTAACGCCATAAATGCATCAAGAACATCCCCGAAGCTATCAGAGTAATTAGCAAGGTGTGGTAACCAGTATAGATGTCGTCTACTCACCCAGGAACTATTCCAATGACACTACTCCACCCGAACCGGATCCCACAGCAATTAAAGAGACTCATATCAAGACGGTAGGCTCGTCTCTTAACTTTAGTGAGAACCTTTCCATCATGCTCCGATATGCCAGGAGGTAAGGCCTTGCGCCTCTTCTTCATCTTTCCTGAAGGTTTGCCATTGAGTCTAGTTGCTGGAACGGTCTCAAAATATGGGTCCTACGAAATTATTAGACAATGGTATATTTCATATAGAAATATTGTAGTTCTGCGCGCTTGCCTCTTGACCAAAGTTATTCTGCGCCGATTCTTTGAGAATCCTCTTGCTGACGTATTTTGCTATCATAGACGCCATGATTGTGGTGATGGAGAATGGCTTTCTGTCAAAAAACTGCGAAAATAACTTCTTATATAAATGGTTTTGTTTGATGCTGCGACTTTGCTTAAATTTAGGTATTAAGCGTTGCGTGAGATAGTCGCGCAAGAACAGGTTCTATTGGTTTGCGATTGTTCTTTGCTGGTTTCAAGAACCGCCGGAGAAGGTATTCTTAGCTCGGCTCTTTGTTTGAGAATTTGGCCCGTAAGATTGTCAAGGGAGAATGAAAACAACCAGATCTCATGTCATTGTAGTATGCTATGCTTCTGTAAGAAGATTATGACTCTTTTTGGCGGTGTAGTCGTGGCATGTTATAAAGATCTTGGACAGCAAATCCTGGCTCAGGAGATAGCGCATTCTCTCGCCCTATTCTCTCGCCCTGTCCAGTACGTCATCTGCAGCACCAGCCACAATCCAACAAAATCTTGTGCGGAGCTTTGGGCACCGTTGCACCGCCATAGTCGCCACTTGGCACTGCCACACGGCAACCATCATGATCTCGACTGAAGCTGGTTGGAGTTCAATTGCGCGCGACAGTCATTCACTTTGAATTCACCTCAACCCCTGGCAGATTACCATCTAATATCGAACAACCCTAAAGTGTTTACCAGCGCTCAAAACAATAATATTTGTGTTTGTGAAAGCCTGAGCTCTCCAAGCATATCACCTCATCGCCCGACCGTCTACATCCGAAGATATCGAGTCGTGGACATGCTGGAAAAGCGTAGACAACATGACAGAGACCAAAATGCAGCTAGAAGACTGTAAGTTATCAAACGGGTCTATTTCACTAGAGAATCGATACCCTCTTTTCCCTTTCTAGTTTACTTGATTCATCACTAACAGATCATCCTCTAAAAGGGCTGGACGATTTGTGTGTTCGATTCATAATAAATTTACCTGAGGAGGATCTCTCGTCAGTCCCACGAATTTGTTTTCAAGTCGAAGAGGCACAATGGTTCTACGAAGACTTCGTTCGACCGCAAGATCCAACACTGCCCTCGATGTCCCTCCGTAGTTTCTGCCTACGGATATTCGCGCACTGCCCATTACTTTCAGCGTTCTCTCAGGGGGACCATATGAGAGCATTTGAGGATTTCTTACTCTATAAAACCCGTGTTCCTGTTAGGGGAGTCATCTTACTCAATGAAGCTATGGACTCTGCTCTCCTTGTGAAGGGCTGGAAGAAAGGCGCGAATTGGAGCTTCCCAAGAGGAAAAATTAACAAAGACGAGGATGATTTAGCATGCGCAATCCGCGAGGCATATGAGGAAACTGGATATGATCTTGAGGCAGCGGGGTTTATACCCAAGGATCGAGATGTTAAATACATCGAAATCAATATGCGAGAACAGCAAATGCGGTTATACGTCTTTCGGAACGTGCCTCTGGATACTCATTTTGAGCCGAAAACGAGAAAAGAAATAAGTAAAATACAGTGGTGGCGTCTTTCTGAGCTTCCTGCGTTTAGGAAGAAGGGTCACCAGCAGCAGCAACCCGAGGCAGCTATGAACGCGAATAAGTTCTACATGGTGGCTCCATTTCTCGTGCCTTTAAAGAAATGGGTAGTGGAACAGAAGAAGAAGGATGCTAGATTGGCTGCCAGCAATCAATATCTGGCACCGAATTTTAGTCAAGACGAGGCATTAACAGAAGAAGATCAAAAACTAGAGCTCAATAACCATGCACCAGCTGCTAGCTCAGCGCAGGAAATAGATACACTAGAAGGGGCAACTGCAGCCCTCAGTCGCCTACTCAAAATACAACCTCCAACTCAAGGAATCCAAGCAGAGGCTGTGACGGCGGTGCAGTCCCCAGCTTCCAAAAACTCAGGAGAGGCTTTGCTTGCTTTACTTCAGGGGAATGTAATAACAACAGCCCCACCAGAACCAACCAAAGTAGTGCCACAGACTCCCCTCGATCATACCATTTTACAACCTCCTGTACCAGAGACTCCACATCATCTTCATCCACGCCCTCCTCCCCGCTCAAACTTACAGCCACCACCAACGTTTCATATACAACCGTCTATGGACAGCTACTCTTATCCTGCGTCACAACATCATCACTCTAACCCAGTTGGTATTCCCACTCCAATCCAACAGAGAACAGGCTCAATTCCACAACAACAGCTGGCGCCTACAAATACATACGCATACCAACCCCAGCACTTACTACATCCACAACCACTTCCGCCACATGTACAGAGAACCGTTTTTACAGATGGACTAGCACAATCTTCTATGGCACCCCAGATTGTCCAACGTCAACCACCGCCTATATTGTCATCTATGTCAAACCCACAGTTTCCGGGTCTCCACGCGACAATGGTTTCACCGGAAATGAGAGCACCTCAGCCCAAGCTCACAAGTCATTCGCTCGCATTACTAAATGCCTTTAAGAGCCGGGATCCGGCAAACTCAAATTTAGGTTCTGTAAATGGTCCCTCTCACTCATATTCTGAGCAAAACACTCAGTCTTACAGACCTCACGAGCTAGCAACCGATATGCCAGTTTCAAAACCTGCGACCATAGTCTCCAAACCTGTACAGGCCCAGTATCCCATAGATGCCATGAATTTCGGGCCTTTAACATCACGGCAGCCAGCTAGTGATGTGCATCGGTCAAATTTGCTGGGTCTATTCAAGAGTCCTAAGACTCAAGTCGCGACGGTACCACCACAGCAAGCCTCTATTTCCGTACCACCACCCCTTCCAACAACAGCGGTTGAATTATCCGCATCAGAGTTATCATCATCTGCCATAGAAAACCGAAGAAGGGTAAAAGAGAAAGATACTGGGAAGAAACAGAATAGAAATGCAATGGAAGCTGTACTTAAATCTGAACCTGCTATCAAATCAAGTCCTATAACAATTCTCTCACGCCCTCCACAGGCAGGCAATCAAGCAGCATACACCTCAAATATCCAGGCACCAAAGGCACACGCTTGGAAGAATGAGGGCTTTCCAGCAATGACTCGCAGGCCGCCGGCAACGCAGACCCCGGAAAAGCCGTTCCAACCTCAAATCCTAAAGCGGCCCCAACCAACAAGTTCGGTTGGAACTACGGCACAATCTACAAGCGCTTCTCCAATAAACGCACCACAGATCCAACCCCTGCTCGATCGTCATATCACTCAAACAGATGAACATAAAAAAACTTTGCTATCTCTTTTTGCAAAGGCACCCTCGACATCACCGACATCACCGACAAATTCTCTGTCACAAAATACCACACAGCAAGAAAACCTTGCATCATTATTAACGAGTGGAGAGAAACAGACCCCAAATATAGGAAATATTACCTTGCCTGAGAATGAGGGTATTGCTCTCCCACGTGCGAGAAGGGATAGCCATACAATATCCCCTGCTGATCAAGGCTTTTTGTTGAATTATTTGGATGCAGTAGCAAAGGATAGCTTGCGTTAATATTGGAAGGGGTCACTTGGATGGTTGGCAGGTGGTTTGTGCTGTTCTATGGACAGGAGTTAGGAATCCATTCACAGTTGGAAGGATGGTTTGAGAAGGCAGGGTATTTTGGAACATGGTCTGGCTCACACATGGAAAGTGTGGTTTTATTGATCGATACCAGTTTAATGTTATCCACGACACGGGCTTCAGATAATATTCTAAATCTCTTTTTGGAGAGGGGGAAATACCTTTATCATGAACCCTAGTTATTACAAAGAGCTTAGCTCATATGATGTATCTAAACAGTTTCTCAATATAGCGAGAGAAAGAAATTTACTCCTTCATCCAGAATCCTATGATTGCACCTCGACTGGAATAATGATAAGTAGAGATAGAAGGCTTATATTATGATTTTATCGTAAGGCCAGTCAGCCTTGCGGCCCGAGGCTCTATTTCTCAGCAACGGGAAATGCCGCTCTTAAGCTCTTGCGTCACCAGAAGCTTCAATCTCTTCGAACCAAGAGCTTACTATTTCCTCAGCGTTATAATGAAGCCTTTACACTTTCCAAGTCTTTCCAGTCGCTCACCTTATATCTGTGCAAGTTGTCTCTCTCGCAGTCCGATTCGTTTCCAAAGTACTATTACCCATGCACCACCATCTTCCCCCACCTCAGGCTACTCTCCCCTCGCATCCCGACGCCTCATCTCCCTTACTGGACCTGATGCAACGCACTACCTTCAAGGGGTAATAACAACCAGCATCCTCTCCCCAGCTCAAGGTCCACGAAGCGAGGGGTTTTATACCGCTTTTTTGAACGCGCAAGGAAGGGTGCTAAATGATGTCTTCATTTACCCTTATAAAACTGGGGATGTGGCAGGAGAGGGATGGTTAATTGAGGTCGATGCAAAGGAGGCCGAGAAATTGAGTAAACATATCAGACGTTATAAACTAAGGGCTAAGTTCGACGTTAGACTCCTAGATATTGGAGAGAAGACCGTCTGGAGTGTTTGGAATGACGGTATTAAAGTGTGGAGCGATAATAAGTGGACGAGACATTCGTTAACGGGTTCCACGAATGGATTGGATAATAGTGAACATGGAAGTAAGCAGGCAGAGATTGGATGTGAGGATAACAGGGCTCCCGGAATGGGAAAGCGCTTGATATTGCCTGCTGGACAGAAGCCGGAGGAAGAAGTTGAGGAAACCACGGAAGATGCCTACAGGATTCGAAGATATCTGAAGGGTGTACCGGAGGGACAGGATGAGTTGATAAGGGAGTCTGCATTACCTCAAGAAAGCAATATCGACTTCATGGGCGGAATTGATTATAAAAAGGGATGTTACGTGGGCCAAGAACTGACAATCAGGACCCATCATAGGGGCGTTATAAGAAAACGTATCTTGCCGGTTATGCTATACGGGAAAGACGAAACCATTCCAGAAACACTCAAATATATTCCTGATAAAAATCTGGGTGTACAAGGAGGTGCAGCTAGTGTGCCTATGGAGACTAGTATAGGTAGATTTGAGAAACGAGGTCGGAGTGCTGGGAAGTGGTTGGCAGGAGTAGGGAACATCGGATTAGGGCTTTGCAGATTAGAGATCATGACTGATGTTTCGGTGCCTGTCGAGCAAGCGGTTGGTGGTGGTTATGATCCATCTGATGAGTTCAAAGTGGAGTGGACTGCTGATGATGGAGAGAAGCTATTAAAAGTTAAAGCTTTTGTTCCATCCTGGCATCTCAAACAGTAGGAGTAACTATATAGGATGGGGTACATGTGAACTCAGGAATATTGTGTAAGATAGAAAGATGTTCAAGGCATTTGCGCGCCTATTGTACTTCTACATGTAGGGTATATAACTATTCGTCTCTGACCTCCTTAACGCCATTTACCATGCTGAGTATCAATATTACATAACTCATGAAACGCGAAAGAGTTCAGCCACGTTGTTGTGCTTCTGCCTCTTGGTGTCTTATCTCATCTTCTAATCTCTGTTTCTCAGCAGCCTTAAGTCTAGCCATTGTTTCAGCAAAGTTTTTCGCACCTGGTGTCTTAGGTGTACTCGGCGAGAAGGAGAATTTCGGTGGAGCTGAAGATTTCTCGTCAGCTTTCAATCCTTTCAAGATATCGGGACGCTTGATGGGTGTAGCAAAATCTGGCTGCTTCTCCAAATTTCTAGCACCTGTATCCCCTGTGGATGGAGATTCGGCAGGTATAAAAACGCCGCTCTTCCTAGCCTTTCTCTCCGCTTTCCTTTTCGCTTTCGCTTCTTCAGCTTCCCGTATCCTTCGTTCTAATCTCTCTATTTCTTCCTCCTCGGCAGCCACTCTGGTTCCTTTCTTAGGATCAGGTGCAGTCTGTCGGGCAGGCGATGCAGTAGCCGATGCAGGCGTGCTTCTAGCCTCTGCCTTCAGATTTTCTGCCATCATTCCAGCTCTTTCAGCCCTCCTCTTCCTCCCTTCTTCAGCCAACCTTCTAAGTTCTGCCTTCACCTCTACCTCCTTCTCATCATCCCTCGATCTTTTCAACCCGGTCGCGGTCACCCCATATCTCTCCCTAGCCTCTAAATCCTCCTTCATTTGCCTTCTACGTCCCTCAAACAACTCATTGGCCCTCTGTCTCTGTAATTTTGCGGCCCGATGATTATCATACTTCAGCTTTAATTCTGGATCCCCTAGAATTTCGTTCGCCGCTTGAAATTGCTCATATTTTGCAGGATCAAAATCTTTGCCCACCTTATCAGGATGGTATTTCAGAGCCGTTTTACGGTACGCCCGACGAAGTTCTGATTCCGAGTAGGTCTCGACAGAGAGACCTAGTAGCTCATAAAAGTCGACATCGCTAGTTAGCCATTTCTGTAGATCGTCACCTAGCATGATGTGCTGCGACACTGATCAGTCAGTGTCTGATATTGACAGGTCTAGGCGATCTCTGTATATTGCTTGTTGCCCCGAGTCGCGCGCGGTTGAAGATGTTTGATAGAATTGCCTTCATAAAGTGAACGTGCAGGGGTAGGCTTAGATTCCATCCGACACTAAGCGAGTTTAGGCAGTCCTGACCTCATCTAGCCTTGTGACTCTCAAACATAAACTCTAGCTCTCAACAGCTTCACTCCCCGACAAATGATTTGAGTTTTCTTTTGAGAGGTTTATATTTCTTTTAATATCTCCATGCCGAACGCTCCTCTATTTGCGAGTGAAAGTCGTTCCTCCATGCAGTCCGAAGAGCGTGCCGCCACTGAGGAAGACGCCCTCCTGGGGAACCGTCAGGATGGAAACGATCGAAGAGGACGATATGCCTCTATTAGAGAACTCGGGTTATTTCTCTGGGCGGCGATAGCTACTGCAGTAGTCATTGTGCTGGCAGTGATGCTGACCCGACGCCCAGACTCAGAAGGGGTCAACGAGAAGCCTCGTAGTGGGAAGCGGAACTTGATATTTATGGTCTCTGATGGTATGGGACCCGCGAGTTTGTCCCTCACTCGTAGCTTTCGACAGTTTCAAGACGGTCTGGAGCACAACGATATCCTAGCCCTTGACCAACATTTAATTGGAACCTCTCGAACACGATCCTCTAGCAGCCTTGTTACAGACTCCGCTGCTGGAGCCACGGCGTTTTCTTGCGGGTTAAAGAGCTATAACGGAGCCATCTCAACGTTACCAGATCATAGTCCTTGCGGAACAGTCCTGGAAGCAGCAAAAAGGGCTGGTTATATGACAGGATTGGTTGTTACTACCGACATCACAGATGCTACCCCAGCCTGTTTTGCTTCTCATGTCAACCTTCGCACTGAGGGCGACTCAATTGCTCAACAAGAAGTAGGCGAACATCCTTTAGGTCGAGTGGTGGACTTAATGCTAGGTGGTGGTCGTTGCCATTTCCTGCCGAATACAACTACAGGAGGGTGTAGAGCAGACGACAAGGACATTACTAAACTCGCCCAAGAAAGCTTTGGATGGAGCTATGTGAATAACAGAGAAGGATTTGATAGCTTGGATCTTGGAAAAGCTGTCAAGCTACCATTATTGGGCTTGTTCGCAGAAAGGGATATCCCTTTTGAGATTGACCGACAGAATATGAACGACATCTACCCCTCCTTAGATGAAATGGCTCGAACTGCTCTTACGGCTCTTGAGGCAGCTACAAAGGATAGCGATAAGGGCTTCTTTTTAATGATTGAAGGAAGTAGAATTGATCATGCGGGACATGGAAATGATCCAGCCGCCCAGGTCCGAGAGGTGTTAGCATATGATAAAGCATTTTCCAGTGTCCTAGACTTCCTTGAAAGCAGTGAGACTGAGGGAGTTGTTGTTGGCACTAGTGATCATGAGACTGGTGGATTATCTGTTGCTAGACGTAAGCATACTAGATGATACTATATTCTTAAACTAATAACTTTCACAGAATTATCTGCTGAGTATCCTCAGTATCTGTGGTATCCAGAGGTCTTGGCGAATGCTTCAAGCTCTGGAGAGCACCTAGCTCGAATGCTATTCAGGCATATCGCGTCGTCAACGACCGATAATGAAATAGATGGGGTGAAGCAATATATCCGCAAAACCCTTGTCGAAGATGGCCTAGGAATCATGGACGCTAGTGATGATGAAATAGACCGTATTGCCGGTCAACCGTTATCCTCACCATACTCATTTGCTGATATGATAAGCCGACGAGCGCAGATCGGGTGGTCAACACATGGACATAGTGCCGTAGATGTCAACATATATGGCTCTGCAGGAGCGGGCTTACTACGTGGTAACCACGAGAATACGGAAGTCGGCGAGTTTCTAAGACAGTATCTAGATGTAGATGTCGAATCAATCACCAAGGAACTAAACGAGAAATCAGCGTCATTTGGTGTAACGAGTAGAGATGGAGCGAATTGGATGGGCAAAATACCAAGCGAGGAGGATATTAGAAGGGTATCGTCTTATTATGAGACACGCAGGCATGAAGAGGATGTGATAGCATTGCAAACGGTATCGGTTGATATTTAGAACTTGAAAGGGCTTAAGTGGTATGTCCTGGATAATACCCGCATTATGGTTGGCGTTTGAGTCCATGGTTTGCAATTCTGTAGCATGTTTTGATATAAGATAGCTGCTATCTCCTTGGAATCTTTTTCACTGTGGTCTATTTTTTTCTTTCTATCTTTCCTATGCTCAAATTGGAAGGGCTGGCTAGACAATAATAGTCTCCGTTGTAGAAATTGTGAGCCGCCGATTCCCCCAAGTCTCTGGCAGAAAACTTTGATACATAGGATATTAGATTGCCAAATGGTGAATGGGCATTTCGAGATCTGAGTTTATTTTCAGGTCAAAGTCAAATGGTTTATCCTCTAGCAAAGTTTATTTTACAATCCAGCATTGTTGCTCCCACGTGATTGATAGTGTTGGACCTCGTTTTCATTTCTACCGACATTGTTCTACCTCCTATTTTACTTCCCAGTTTATTTGTATCTTAGACCATAGCATATTTCAATAATCTCTCCTATTTTATCCCTTAATATGCTCTACTATGGCAGTATCAGTCTCTAGACTTCCTGACACTCAAGGAACGATGCAACAACTAGTGAATGTCTCTGAACCCATCGCCAGTGGGATGAGTAGAGTTCACGCAGCATCAAATGGACAAGAAGCTCCCACTATATCCAACTATTTCAGCCAAAGTCAAGTAGCACTTGCACTCGTCATAGGGAAGTCAAGGCCTGCGGGCCTTTCTATGAAGGGTATATATTGTCTTCTCTTTTTCAAACCAATCGACCTCACTTATGTACTTATCTCTGCAGGGTATCTGCAGCAATTAAAAAATCGAGTTCAAGTTAGACAAGGTCTTAGCCCTGGTAAGAACCAGCGTTTCATTGATACGGCAGAGTTCTGGAAAGATCAATTCGTAAGACTACATGAAGAAAAGAAAGCATGTGATGAGACGATCCGTCAAATAGAAGAGGAAAGAAACAACTTAGTCCAAAACCAGCAGAACCAGAGCATTATAAATGGCCAGAGTCAGGAGAAACAACCTCCGGATCTATTTGCAAGCAGCGGACATCGCGGAGTAACCACACCTTCCTCAAGTCCAATAACCGATCAACCACTAGCGATACTTCCAGTGAAACGTCGAGCAACATCTCAAGACGTGCTTGATTGGTTGCAAGATCGTCAAAATCAGCTTCCTGTACCAGTAGAAAGTGTTGGAAAATATGAACTCAATATTAACCGCAAAAGTGAGTTGCATTCCTCTAACTTATAATTATTCCTCACTTTTCCACATCCTCTGGAATTGTTCACCTAGGCAGGATGCTAATAATGTACTTAGTTCTTAATTTGATAAGGCAACGAGTAGAGCTTGATCAACTATGCCAACAGGAAATCCATTCTACGTATCTGGAGAATGTTGAGCAGAAGTGTAATGCTGTGCTCACATTCATGAACGATATAATCAACAAATCTATTTCTCCGCAATCCCTTCACATTCAAACCATCCATGATAGACAGACCGAAGTACTCTTTCAGTTGCTATTCTGTCATTTAGATCTCACTTATCAATCCTGCTTCAGATCTTTAACGTGTCTTTGTCAGACTATCCCCGGACGAGCAAAACGACACACCATTGTTTACGGCCTTGTGAAATTTTTCGGAGATGCTCTTGCTCAATTAACATTATTTTGTACTTCTCAAGCGGAACTTGACCTCAATATAGAACAGCGTCGAGATCCAAAACGAGCAAGGATAGAGAAATCATCAAAAGGGGAGAATATCATTATCAAAGGCCTAAGCAACTGCTTAGTATCTATCCTGTTAAATCTCGAATGGAAACAGGGGCAAATTAGTCACACTGATGTTCTTGAGGGTATACTCTTCTTCATACTCCGCCGCACTGGAGCTATCATCTCCGAGATAGCTTTCCGAGAGCAGGTAGCCTCCTCGGATCTTCCTGGGAATATCGCAAAGATGGATGGATCTGAAAAGAGGACGCAGCAACATGCTGCTAGGTTCGAGTGTCGATACATGTGGCAAATCATACAAGCAGCACTTGGGAGGAGCGATACAACTAGGAAGGAACTCATAATGAAAGTTCTAGCTGGATCGACTACCTCAGCAACAAGAAGAGCCGTTGCAACCCCACTAGAAGGGTTAGTTGGAGGGTTACTGGAAAAGGAGAAAAGGAGACTACAGTCAACACTAGTCCAAAGTATCATAGGTGGAGGTCCCACACTTGCGTTTCAAGATGTTTTGAAGTTGAGACCTAAGCCGGAGACTGAGGATGTTGAGCCGCCAAATGAGTGCGATGATCTCGAGAAGAATGGAAGCAATTGGTTCATTGATTCTATTTGGGCTCTTGTTGGATGGGATATGATGATGTCAGAGGATTAAGAATAGGGTAGGGAGATGTTTTGAGGTTGCTTAAATAAAGATATGCTGTGAGATATAGGGAGTTTATTTGGCTTAGATTTCGGGATGTGAAACACCAAAAATGTTTGCTAATAATTATGGAAGTAACGATTTCTTGCTCCTCTTATAAAATAAACCTAACCTATTATGTCTCTACAGTATAGATGTGTACATACCAACAGCATTGTGTTTGTGGCAGGTATCAAACCTGTACTGCACCTCCTAAAACCCATCCCAAACCAAAAGCCTTCCACACCAAATCAAAAATTCAATAAGTCGTCGCCAACCTCTGCACCAAGTACTGCCCGCTATTAACTCCAGAATACTTCTTCTCGCCCTTCTCCCCTCCATAGGTTCCATCGATAGCCTCGATATGCTTATCAAAATTAGGATTACAGAAATACGCCACCGAGTATCTCGCCGGATAGACATCAGAAGCATCACCACTCTTCGCAGGCGGTTCCACAACCCGATGCATCGTGCTCTTAATCGTATCATTACTCCACCTGGCAAGCAAATCCCCCGCATTAATAACAACAGAGCCTTCAATGGGCGTCGCGTCCACATATGTGCACTGGGGAGATTTGACCTGCAGTCCACCTCTATCGTCCTGGAACAGCAGCGTGATACTTCCGTAGTCAGTATGCTCTCCTGCTCTCACCTGCGCCTTGTTCTCCTGGAAGACGCTCTTGGGAACCGACGGGTAGTGCAGTATTCGGAGGGTATTATCCCCTCCATCAGTGAAGCTGTCGAAATACGACTCGGGCAGTCCCATGCCCACCGCGATGGCTCGCATGACTTCGATATGAAGCGCCTTGCACGTGCCGTGGAACTCCATCATACGGTCCTTGAAAACGCCAGCGCCGCCTTCGGGACCGGCATTCGTGGGCCACTGGTTAGGAAATCCCTCCTCGCCTTCACGGCCGATCTCGAAACTCTCTTTGAGATCTGGCGCCGCGGCCTTGAGCTTTTCGACGTCGGCCTTGTCGGTTAGGAAGGATGTCTTCTCACGACCTGGGGCGCTGTAGCCGCGGTTTGCCTCGGGCGAGGTCCAGCCTAGCTCATTCTTCTCGTCGAGAGATCGGGTGAAGAAGAGGGCTGATGTGTCGAAGACCTGTTTGACCTGCGAGGCTGGGACGGAATGGTTTTTCAGGTAGACGAAGCCGGCGGTTTGGAAGCCGTGGAGGATTGCCTTTGCGGTCTGTAGACGCTCGGAGGGGGTGCCGTGAAGGAATGGAGCGAAGTCTATGAGCTGGCGGGAGTGGGTTAGTCTTGCTTGCAGAGTGTATGGAATGATCTGGGTCACGGGATTGAATAAGGAGATTATGTGGACTTTACGGCCTTACGGGAATCTGGAGGTTATCACTGTCAACGGCGTTGGTTGCTGAAGCCATGATGGTTGAGATGTTAGATGTTGGTCACTACAACGAGCGGGGAAGATAAACAGGCAAAGATTTTTATTGTGCGCAACTTGCGAGATATATTTTTGAAGTTCAAACTGATCTGGATTGATCTGGATTTCCCAGCAGAGATCGATGTGTATATACTTGCACGAGACACGGCGATTCTAGGCGTGCTCCGGAGGGAGAGAAGAGGTTCAGCTTCATTTGTTCCGCAAACGGCAGGTCTACCCGGCCCCGATAAGATACGCACCCTTGGCGGGGCGATAAGGAAAAGGGGGCGGGGTCGGGTTCGATTGCTCCCCCATTTATGCGCTCGGCGGACGAGGACAACGACATCCAAAGCTCGAGGCTGAGGAGGGACATTGCCAAGTTGAACGGCTTCTTTTTTTCTTTCTGCTCTCTTTTTCTCTCTCTTCTTCTTCTTCTTGTTCTCTCTCTCTTCCTCTTACATTCTACCCCCTTTTCTCTTCCAGTCCTCTCTCAAGAGACAAGCTCCCTTCCTTCTCAATCATGGCATCTTCCAAACCCACAATCGTGGACATCCACACCCACGTCTACCCTCCATCCTACATCTCCCTCCTCAAATCACGCTCCACAATCCCCTTCATCAGGACCTTCCCTCCCTCAACCTCCCTCCGCCTAATAATCCTCCCTTCCGAAGCCGAAGCTGCAGCAGCCTCCTCCTCCTCCTCCAACAACCCATCCGAGAAAGAAGATGAAACTGCACCCCCCCAAAAATCCACCTCCTACGGCCGTCCAATCGGNCCAGAATACTACTCCCTCGCCGAAAAAATCGCCTTCATGAACACCCACTCCATCTCAATCTCCATCCTCTCCCTCGCAAACCCCTGGCTCGACTTCCTGCCCCCCTCCGAAAGCCCCCAAGCCGCCACCTCCCTAAACCAAGAACTCAACTCCCTCTGCGGCCAACACCCAGGCCGTCTCTACTTCTTCGGCACCCTCCCCCTCTCCAGCGCCTCCACCCCAGCCATAACCCAAGAAATCACCACCCTATCAACGCTCCACTNACNGCCCGCNGGCNGTAATAATGGGCACCACAGGTCTCGGCGCGCCTCGACGACCCAGCGCTGCTCCCGATC
>NCSJ02000398.1:0-36676 GCA_002812745.2 Scytalidium lignicola
CGTTGAACGTGGAGTTCGCGGTGGTGATTTGTGTCGTGTGTCGCTATGTGCTGAATCCGGGAGCGACGGCCACCGCCTGCTATTTCAACGATCAACACGACATATCCACAGAGCTCTGTCGACACATTGAGGCATATGTAAAACAGTTGGCCGTGCAGTACGATCATGCCAGCGTTTTTTTACCAGCCGATGGGTCCATTCCACAGGCCATCATTCCCGTCCGGGACAGGTTTTTGTGTTGCGATTGCCCTCCTCCTCCTCCATCCTCCTCCACAAACCTAATTATGCAGTTACTCCGCAGCGGCCACTACAATTAGTTTGGCCACTAGTTTTGCCAAGAGGTCGGGACTTTCTAATCTCCCTTCCCTGTGAGTTGGGTGATAAGCATCATGTAATATCCTGCACGATGTATTGAATTGGCTTCCTCTGGTTCGCTCCTGGCTCTATAAATTCGCTATATTGGTACGCCGAGGTCCATTTATTCCCCGGTAGTTGGGCAATCGTGGAAAAGTGGGATGGGTTGGAATTGTAATAATGTAGAAGAATTGGTTGATCGCGCAAGTCACAAGTTCTGTAAGATGACTGGTCAATGTGAACGAAAGAAGTTGCCCGATCTGAAATATGGGGGGTTGGATCAGCTCACTTGGTCTTTCATCGCAACTACAGATAGATATGAGATGTTATGAAGGGTGAGTTTGCGTTCATCCTCTCTCCAACAGTCAATTCCGAGCTTCTGGGAAAAGAGTGATAGCGATAGCGACATCGACAATTGTCAGATAATTCGATGACTGTACAGGTCGGTGAAACCGTCACAGCCGCACTCCCTTTTCCTTACCTATAAATTAGACCTCTACAGACCATATAGTTCTACAATCAATTCAATCACTTTATTACTCACCTATTTTGACTGTAACCAATGCAACAACAATACGGTATGGTTTCGACAGCGCAAGGGAAGCCTCAAACTAGCATTCCTGTTATCGACTTCGCAGACTGGCACTCCCCGTCGTCAGCAGAGGCCCGTTTTAGAATCGCCAAAGAGCTCACCGACGCATGTCACAATGTGGGCTTCGTATGCATTGTTAATCATGGTGTCCTGACCGATCTCCTTGAAGAAGCGTTTCACTGGTCGAAGCGACTCTTTGACCTGAAGACCGAAGAGAAAATGCTGGTGCCACATCCAGATGGACCAACTGTACATCGTGGGTATAGCTGGCCGGGTTTAGAGAAGGTGAGCCAGGTCATCAGCACAGATGAGGAGGTGAGGAAGAAGTTGAGGGAGATGACAGATTGTAAGGTAAGATATTAGCATATTTTTATAAGTAATATCCTACAAAGTGGTGTTTTATTGAATAGGTTTACAAGAAAGTTATGAAATCAGTAGCGAGTCCAACGACGATGAACTTAATGTCTGGCTCCTCTCACATGTCCTTCTAAGCTTTCGTGAGTTCATGACCTCTTTCTACTAAGAATGCAATAGTACTGCTTACAATATTTTCTCTGCTCTTAAGCTTAGTCTAGGCCTTCAAGATCCCAAATATCTAACCAGGTTTCATGCCAGTCACAACAATCAGCTTTGTCTGTTATATTATCCACTAATCCCAGCTAGGATACTAGAGAGTAAGAAGAATGCCCGGATGCCAGCATACTCAGATTAGGGAAGTATCACAATGCTGTTCTAAGATGATTGCAGTAGGCTAGAAGTTGAAAATCAACATCGACTTGGAGAATTCATTAAGGTGAAGCTAGTCAAGAATGGTTGTGTGATAAATATTGAAGATATGTTAATGCGGTGGAGTAATAGTAATAAAAGCATTTTATTTTGTCTTTGCAAAAGCATTTCTAAAGTTAACTCTGTTCTCAGATTATCTCAAATCAACGTTGCATTGAGTGACACTGCCGCTTGCAGCGGATCGCTTTACAGGAGAGGAGCGAATAACTCGTGCTAGGTATTCCATTCCGTATTTCGTGAGCCCTGACATTAATGCGAAGATCGAAGTTATAAAAGAATGTACAGATGCAAAGAACCCGGCCAAATACGAGCCAGTAATTCAAAGAGAGTACTGCCTCAGGCGGGCAAAATTACAATATCCGGAGAAACCCACTCAGACTGCAGCAGTGATGGGATAAAAGATGTTTTCTGTAGTGTATTATTTATTGTATATGTTCCAGCCCATAGGATATTCTAGCCTAATAGCTATACGGCCAGAATGGCGGCCTATGGCTGGAACATATACTACAAGATTGGATAAATAACTTGATTTCAAAACAAGAACATTAGGTTCATGCACTTATAGAACGACATGGGTGGTCTACTCCTAATTAAATTGTTATTATATACCTGAGTTTTATGATTTTTATCGCATATGCCCTGTGCGACACAGACTTACGACACCCGGCTCGTAACTCGTAACTCGTACGTGTAACCAGACAAGCACCGTGGTTGTTGAGTTTACAAGAAGGTGATTTCGTTGGATTTTGCGGTAAATTTCAGTGATCCACCTACAGTCCACGAGACCCACCAATTCGGTGCGAACTGTTTCTATTATTAGAGAAACAACGCGTACCCAATTTAAGGATATTAATTACCAAACGAAGAACTTCAGACAAATAAGCCGCCCTTGGCTCTGCTTGTTGTTGGAGAGATGTTACTAGTCCTGAAGATTTTGTTTAATAAGATAATACTTGCTGCATACTACGTGTAACAAAAAAAAANTTGAAACCTCAAAATTATCACCTAATCTATCTAATGGAAAGTGAGTGTCGGTTTACTTGTAGCACGAAGTATGGTACGCAATTATACGTAATATACTTGTTGTGCTATTCCATGGTTGTTGTACGATTAGGGGTGGGAGAGTGAAGTTGTAGGAGCTTCGCTCGTTCTTACTACTTAATCGGGATTAGCTTACAGGGGCATGTGAATATCATGTGTACGTAACCACTATTCTACTAACATTGGAATTACTTTAAAAATGGTTGTATGCTGTAGTTCCTAAAACGCTCAAATCTGTAGAGTTTTCCTAATCGTATGCTAATTGCTTAATTGGGAATAGCTTCAAATCCTTCCTTTGTACAATTCTCCGTTCTGCTATTTATACTGTTATGTTCTACTTATTCTACCACTTCCAATTGCACTTTATTCGTATCCAACAGTTGTTTTAGAGTGCTAGATAGCTTTCCTTTAGTTATAGAATTAGCTGGATTTGTAGTTCCTTTAATCTATTGTATCTTAGCAATCTAGTGTTGTTCATACGCTTGACAGAGGTATATCATGTCAATTATGAGCTACTTTTCCTGTGTAATTCCCAACTTGACAAGGTAATTGTACAATAACCTTGAATTTGTACATATAACTAGTAAGAGGTTAATTTTGAAGATTCCTTTGATAGTTAACTTAATCATAGTTCTCATATTAAACTTATAAGTTATTCTGTACAATTCTAAGGTTAAAACACTATGTATAACCCTCTTGTACTTGACTAATGTCTAGTATAATGTATTTGCATTTCCCTTTTAGTTTACAAGTATTATAATATAGCTAATTTGTAATAATAAGTCTTTGTTATTCACAAATAAGGTGTTTATAAAGACTAGTAATTATAATATTTCCTTTTTGAGTTTAATGAATTGTATTCCCTTGGTAATATTCTAGATCTATTATTATAAGTGTTTATTCAGTGATTTTATGTCTTCCTGGCTAAAATTAATAGCTTAAGTAGTTACTAATAAGTTGTATAATACTTCTGGTTAGCAAATTAAAGTTATATATGCTCTTTAAGTATGTTATATAATATATTATTCTTTAATAATAAGGTTCTAGTATACAATTCCTTATAAACTTATTATAATAATTAATTTCCTAATTATAAACTGTAAATTAGTATATTAGTACTCTTGAGTAAGTGAAATTCTAATATTATTCAGTTGTATAATACCTTTATTAAACTTAATTCCCTTGTTGGTAGTCAATGTTTTGTGTTCTTTTACTAGGAAATTAGCCTTTTTCAGTTGTTCTTATTTAAGTTTAGTAAATTGAACATCTTTGACAAATAAGGTATTATTAGTTTAAAGCTTTATAATATTAAAAGGTTTAATGTTATACAATAAGTAAAGGTTATATGTTGATGGTTTTATAACAAATATCTTAATGTAATAAAAGTAATAAGTTTAAAACTAATGGTTTCTAGCTTTAAGGACTTTGTAAAATAACTTTATAACTTGTAGAATTAAGCTTTTACAAAGATTGAGTTGTTTTATAAGCTTTAGAGGTAACTGTATGTAAAAATCCTGATTTAGTAAAGTAATAGATTGTATATATACTTGTGAAATGTTCTGTAAGTATAAGCTTGTACTTTTGTACTTGTTACAAAACTACACCATCCAGGTCACTGGATAGCCAAGGGTAAGGTAGATGTTCAGGGACAATGAAAACATATGACATAAGCAACTAAGTCAAGGGTAAGATCTAGTGATGTATTTAGGTTGAACACGAGGAGTCTACTCTCATGTTCTTACAGTGTACTTATATAGATAATGAAATATAGTTAGATTGTTGGATTACCCTGATCCCCTAATCTAGGTTCCTAGATCACTGGATTACTCTGATCTCATGATCTTAATTACATAACCCCTTTAATTGTTAAGTTCTTTATACATACTTACTGTGTATTAAGCCTCAAGCTTACACTAATTAACTTGTTCAGTCAATCCTGTAACATTATTCTTTTTTTGCACTAGCATTACCTTAACGTTTAACTATTGTCATGAACAATCTTATTATTTGTTAATCCATTCTTTCTTTCTAATATACTACCAAAACATTCAAGTTCTGACGACAACAATTTACTAGAACAATCATAATCAAGGAAGTACTAAGAAAGATTAAGTCTTAGTATTTATATTCAAAACCTTAAGATTAAAGTAATGCCTTGTACATATTACAAACAAAAGGGACTACCATACAAGATAATTCTTAATTCTGATCATTACAAGGAATACATTTGTAATAACTGCAAATATAATGACAAGTATCTTTATATACCTTCTTGAGAGTTATATAAACACAAGGATAAACATCTTTCTTCTAAGCACAAGAAGACCTCCACCATCCTAACCTAAGCTTTTTAAGCCTTAGCTAAGGCTATTACCTATCTTGCCTGCTTGGATAAACAATAGGTTTTTCTTCAGAGACATACTAAGGAAATGGTATGTCATAGTCTAAAGACCTTAAATAAGCTGGACACTGAAAAGAATAAAGAGAAGCAAGAGAAACAAGGTTTTCTACAATCCTCAAAGTTATATTCTGCTGACTTAAGCATAGTTTCTTCTTCTGCTGTTAACCTCTTTTTCTTCAACCTTACAATTCCATCACTTGAAAATCCATTCTAGGATAAGTTTAGTAATATCTCTCTAATAACTCCTTATAACCTATAAGATTAAAAGTAAANTTTTTATCCATTTTCACTTTTTTAAGTATTTTATCCATTTAACCAAGTATTATAATTTCCTATAATACATCTTATAACTAATAATTTTCTTAACTTTATATTCTCTTTCTAAATCAACTTCCTCTAACATTAGTATTTAAGCANTTTTCAAGTACTAGTTCAAGAAATAAAACATAGAAAACAAAAATATATCTTAACTATTGTTAGTAACTTCAATTTATATGTTAAAGGTTTATAAACTTCTTTGATTTTATATAGTCTTATCTTTACTTAGTCTAGTTTATCACTTAATCTTATTGTCTTAATGTTTTTTTCTAAGAAGATAAACTTTATTCTCNTTTTTTGTATACTGATTCTATTAAGTGTCTATAATCATGGTACTTCTTTATTCTTTCCTTAGTATATTAAAGTGAGTTCTTGANTTTTTTCTTGCATTTCTTCTATTTGTTTTGTATGAATCTCTGCTGATTTACTTGTGGATTCTAGTTTTAGTCTAGTATGGAATCCCTTTGGTTCTTATCTATAATTTGCATAGAATGGAATGATCTTAGTTGATTTATGTAATGTACTATTATATGCTATCTTTACCATTAGCAAGTAATCAACCTAGTTGTCTTAATTATAATTGACATAACATCTTAGGTATCCTTTTAATCATCTGTTCAAATGTTTTGTTTTTCTGTTAGTCTGTAGATACTATGCTGTTGACAACTTCCTCTTAACTCCTATTCTTATTGTTATTGTTTCTCAAAACTTAAACATAAATCTAGTATCTTTATTAAAGATTATTTGTTTTAGTAATTCTTATTAAGATATTATCCTTTATAAGAATATATTAGTTACCTCTTTTGCTCCTTAGGTTTCTCTAAACAGTTTAAATATTACAAAATTAGTATAATGTTCAGTTATCACAAAGATAAAGTTATACTTAACCTTTGTTATATAGTCTGTGGAAACTAGTAGTTTCATGATAAAATCCTATCTGATTAATTCTCATAGGTTATCTAATATCTATATAAGATGTAATTATCCTTAAGGCTTCTTTCTAAGGTTCTTAACCTTCTTACAGATTTCATATTCTATGATTACCCTTTTGACTAATAATCTTAGTCTGATGATAAAGTAATCCTTGTTAATCTTATAATAGTTTCAAGCTATCCTTATATGACTGTTGTAGGGTAAGCAATGTTATTCTTTGACAAATTCCTTTGTCAATTCCATTAGTATATATAACTTCTTGTTCTTGTACTAACTGTTTTTGAATTTCTCTTATTTGCCTTTGGTCATATCTGGTAAAGTATCTTTTTGCTTTTCTTCCTTAGTTGCTTTCTTGATTTTCTCAGACTAGTCTTTATTAGTTATTACTATGATAGCTATAAACTGTCCTTGATTGTAAGTAAGGTCCTTGTCCTTATCTTCAATCAAGATTACTTCTTGCTCTGATTTTTCCTTGGCCATATATTGAGGTTTACAGCTTAGAACGTCTACTCTACTGTTCTTTATACCCTTCATATGTATTATCTTGAAATTATACTCAGCTAATATTTCAGCCTATTGTGCTTGTCTTTTATTGAGTTGCTTTGAAGTTATAAAATATCATAAGTTGTTATAGTCTAACAAGACTTTAATAGTTTCCTTTGTTCTTAATATATAATGTCTTTAATGTTTCAAAGCTTTTATGATAGTTAACATTTCCTTGTCAGATGTTGTATAGTTTTTTTCTGTAAGGCTAAATTTCTTTGACTAGAATGCTAATAGCATCCATTGTTATTTCTTCCCTTACAATTGCAATTATAAGGTTACTCCTCTTATTACTTCGTTTGAAGTATCAGTTTTGAATTGAACTTTGCTTTCCTTAAGGTTGAATATTCCCAGAAAATCTTTCTTCTAGAATGTTTCTTTTACTGCTTGAAAAGCTTTTTCAACTGTTTGATCCTAAACAAAAGGTTTATTCTTCTATGTTAAGTCTGTTAATAGTATTATAATATAAGAGTATCCTGCAATATAGCTTTGATAATAGTTTGTAAGTCCATTAAAACTTTACATATCCTTAATTAATTTTAACATTTCCCAATCCAAAATTGCCTGGATCTTATCAGGCAAAGTTTCAATCTTCTCTTCTGATATAAGGTACCTTAAAAACTTAACCTATTTCTGGTGGAATTCACATTTCACAGGTTTACAGTATAGTCCTGCTTCTTATAATGCTTCTAACACAAGCTTAACATACTCCTTATATTCCTCAATATTCTTTAAGTATATGATTATATCATCAAGATATACTATTACAAATTTCTCCAAGTATTTCTTTAATATATAGTCCATTATCCTTTATTGTATGATGAGTATATTTGTCAAACTAAATGTTATAACCAAAGGTTTAAATAACTTGTACTTTATTTGTATTATAGCCTTCCATTCATCTCCTTCCTTAATCCAGGTCAAGTTAAAGGCTGATTATAAGTCTAGCTTTGTAAATTCCTTAGCTTTGTTGAGTTTATTAAACATAATGTTTATCAATGGTAAAGGATAATAATCCTTCTCTGTGCTATTGTTCAAATGTTTGTAATCCTTGTATGAATATCCTATTAGATTGTCTGGTTTCTTTGTGAAAAGTAAAGGCACACCAGCTTCTCTGTGCCCTTCCTAATAAAGTCCTCTTAGCATTATCTTTTCCAAAAGCCAACTCCTGGTTACTTTGTCCTCCTTTAGTGTAGTAGGATAGATTGGTCTATAAGATGGCTTAAAGCCTTCCTTGAGTTTTATTTTGTAATCCCACAGTTTGTGTTCTAGTAAGGCTGAATCATCAAGTCTTTCTGTGAATAATTCTAACCATTTATAGTATTCCTCAAGTATATGTTTTGTAGTTTCATTGACATGGATAGCCCTCAAGGACTTTGTCCCTTTTACAGACTGTACAACTCTGGCCTCTTCATCCTCTGGGAAGACAATTAAACCTTTTCTCCAATTGACTATTAGATTGTACTTTCTCATCTATTTAATCCCTAATATTACCTAGTATGTTCTTAACCTTGTAATATTAAAAGATATTTCTTCTTAGTGTCCTTTACCAATCTTCATATCTAATTCTTAGGTTTGAACATTAATATACTTCTGAACTTTGGTATTGTTTATTAATAATATTAAGTAGTTGTTGTCTTTGACTTTTGTACTAAGTCCAAGTTGTTTTATGACTTGTTCATTGATGAAGTTTCTTTTAACTTCTGAATCAATCAAGGCCTTTATTAGCTTTCTGTATAACTTTATATTAATATACAGTGAACTTCTGCTATTCATAGTGTATAAGTTAACATTTCTAGCACTGTCAACTAACATATTGTCTCTGATCTCTAGATTGTTAGCATTTTCTTTGATTTCTTCAAAAAGTGTATTATGTCTCTCTATTAAATTCCTTAACCTTGGTCCATCAAGAGCTTTATTATTCATAAATGCCCAGGCATCTTATACCCAGTTAGCTATTTTATTCTTAAGGTATTCTTGTACTTTGGATACCAAGACATCATTTCTTCTGGAAATTCGTTTTTTTTGTATTTAAAGGGTATACTACTACTTCTTGGTCAAACTGTCAAGTAGTTCTTTGTATTTGTTCCTCTTCCTCTGGTAGTACTATAAGTGGTTCTAAAGGTAAGGAGTCCTCCTCTTGAGAGCTAGTCCAATTAAACACTAGTATAGGTTTTATATCCCAGTTACCTTGTTCAATGACATTTCTCTCCAAATTAGGTCTGACTTGGTTTTGTCTTTGCAGGGTATGATATTCTTTGGCTTTAGGTAATTGTTCTATTGAATTTCCTAAACCCTAGATTTCTCCATGTAAGTTCTCTGCTTCTGATTGTTCTTGCTAGAAAGTTATTATTAGAAGTCCTTCTTATAACACATTATATTGTCCTTACATAACATGGTCTAGTCCTTCTTCTACCACCATCCAGGCATCCTTAGGCATTTGATCAAAATCATCCTGAATCCAAGTTCTTTTTACTAGTAATAAAAACTCTCTTGTTCCTTTTTTTATAATGATGCTTTAGAGGTTAGTTTCATAAACTATAACAAGGTCTTCAAGATTGAATTCTTGTTCTTTAACAATTACTTCCTCCTACTACATGGTTTTATAAAGTTGGCTTCTATCCAAGATTTCCTATCCTCTTAGTCTTCTCATACTAATGGTTAGATAGTATTTTAGGATTAATACTTCTCTAAAGACTGGATATATTTTTATTAACATAACCTTGAAGTTTGTTAATATAATCATCCAGATTTCACTGACTTTTAGAATGGATTTCCATCTGTTTTAAGTCTTAACCTTTATCTTGTTCTAAGGATTCCTTACTTGTTAAGTCTTTCTTATTATCACAGATATTACTTTATTACCTTCCTTGCTAGATGTTTCTTCTAAGCTTGAACTTTCTTCCCCTGATAATTCCAGGATCTTTTTAAGTTTAAGAATTCTTATAGCTCTTACCTTTACCAATGAACTTAACTTATGCTCTTTCTTGTAAGTATTTACTATATAATCAAGAAGTTTATACTTAAAACATAACTTGTTCTTTCTTTACTTGTCAAGTTCTTCAAGGGAAATCCTAAAAGAATTTCCTTTTTTACCTTTTCTTGTAAAGAACTAATGTTTTCCTTTTCTTTTAAAAGGCTTTCCTTTCTTCATAGTATCTAAGTTTATAAGGTTCTTATAGTCTTTCTTACTGTTAGATTTCCTCTGATTAAAGTAAGATCCTCCTTTCTTGTCTAAGATCATTTTATACTGTTCATTTCTGATCTTGATAAATAGGTTAATCAAAGTGTTAAAAGTGGTAATTACAAGTTGTTAGTACATTTCCTCTTTGATAGAATCCTTAAGTCTAAGCTTGTATTAATGCAAATGCACTTCCTCCTCCTAGTTAATTGATATAGTATACTGGTAGTAGAGCATTGTGTATTTACTAGGACTTTTAGTTTGTCTAAGGTATGTTAATTGTCTTTTAACATTCCTTTTTTCATCAATATTTCTATATAATTGTTTGAGCTTAGTTATATAATTAGTCTAATTTGTAATGATGTTGATTACTTCTTGNTTTTTTAGTCTTATCATTTATTGAAAACCATTTGTCCTTAAAAGGTTGAAATTAAGTCTTGGCTACTCCTCTTAAGTAGGTGGATGCCTATAGAACTCTTTACATGTCTTTCTTCAGTATATCCTTATTTAACACTAGATAAGTTCTAGTCTGTATAAGATATGCTTTTAACTTCTTCTTGTTCTTATAGAACAGGTTAAGCATGGCAATCTTGACTTCTTTAAAGATTGCTATCAGGACTTGTTCTATGTTGTTCTCTGGTTTAGAGTTTAGATCAAGGTCTGGACTTAGAGCTTTTAGGGCTAAGACTGACTTTGGTTCAGATATAAGTGGTGAAGGTACTAGTCTCTTTCCTACAACTCTTGAAGATTCCCTTACAATTGATCTTTCCTTTGACCTTGTTAATTGCTTTAGTAGTATAACAACTTCTTTTAACATTCCTTCCTAGATGTTAGTTTCCTTGATAGTCTGATACTCACCTGAGTCTTCTTTAGAGTTATCTTCTGAATCTTCTTCAGATTCTTCTTCAAATCTCTTTTTAGATTCCTCTTCAGAGTCTTTGTTAGAACCTTTTTCAGGTTGTTGTTTATTGTTATTATTTACTGGTGTATCTGTTTCCAAATCCTGACTTATCAAGATAGGTGATGTTCAAAATGTTACAAAACTACATTATCCAGGTTACTGGATAGTTAAGGGTATAGTAGATGGTCAGGGGGTAGTGGGAACAAGATACTTAGAAGTAGGGGACTAGGTCAAGGTAAGATCTAGTAATGTATTTAGATTGAACATGAGGAGTTTACTCTTATGTTCTTATAGTATACTTATATAGACAATGGAATACTGTTAGACCTCCTGGACTTCATAGGTCCTACAGGTCTATGGACCCCTTGGACCCTTCAGGTCCCCTAGGTCCTAATTATGTCATGTAATCACTAGGTTCTTTATATATACTCTGCTGTGTATCGAGCCTCAGGCTTACACCAATCAGCTTGTTAGGTAAAACCCATAACATTTAACTTGATTATACAATTAAAGATAATATATTAAGAGTATAGTATTTCAACTACTTGTTAAAGATAAGATGAAATAAAATNAAAAACTACTGTTTAACTGTGAATTATAACTTAATACAAGTTAATCTAAGGTTGTTAAAAGAATATAACCCCCTTTAACATAATCAACACTATATAACCTTATATACAATATTATACTTTACCTTAAGCAATCTTTAGACAAGAAGTTTATTAAAGTATATAAATAACTCCTTATTCCCTTAATACAATTTCATAAGGTTTAGTTTAATTATTTGTCTTATGTTCAAAATCTAAACTATTATTAACTATTTATCATATTACTTAATATACTATAAAATTCTCAAGCTAGAGTACAATGAACAGATTTATACAATTTGATTATATTTGTATAAAGTCATTAGATATTTACTATAAAAACAACAGTCTTCCTTTACATCTACTAAATTTAACTCCTCTTAAATGTTTAAAGGATAAAGCACCTTCATATTCAACTTTAACCTTAAGGCTAATTATCTAAATCTAAGAGTAAGAACTAAAATTAAACAAGGCAAAATCCAAGATACTACTTCTAACTAACCTTATTAGTCCTGATTTACTATATACCTTCTTCAATACCCTTAATACCACATTATTAATCAATAGCAACTTAATGCTTAACAACTTCTAAAAAGAGATTTCTTAAACTCTTAACACTATTAATATTATCATACTAATACTAACCTCTTTTAACCTTAGTAAAATCAAAATATACTTTAACTATAAATCAAACAATTCTAATATTATAAAAGTAGTAAAGAAAATCCTTTATAGTATAAGACTTAAAAGTAACACCTTAACCAAAACTAATATTTATTATATCTTGTTATTATATTTTGTAAAACTCAAGGACAAAACAAAGTTAAACAAAGAAATTAAGTCCTTTAATCTTATTATTCTTATTAATACTTATAAGTTTAAGAATGCTTTAATCTTTATTGTTGTAGAATTTGACTAACTTAGAACATTACCTTTTCAAGTCGTTAAATAACTTTTCCAGATAAAGAATTAAAAGAAGACTAGTCAAGGCTTAATATAGTTCAACAACTCTTTTGATAATAAGATAAACAAAAGTTTATTATTCTTAAGGCTTTGAAGAAAATTATAAACTAACATTGAAAAATGATATAATCAGAAGATTACAAGGTATTATAATATAATAACCTTATATTATATTATACACTATTACTTTACTACTATGTTAATTTATTAATTCTTATACTTAAGGAGTTTAAGTTATTTAACAAATAAATTTGCTCAACTTGTTAATAATAAAAACACTTATTATAACTCTTAGATTAAAATCTAAAAGCTGATTAAATATATATTAGAATTTTGAATTATTTATTTATTGACATAATGTTATAAATCTTATTGTCACAATCTGATAAGCGTTAAGAATAACTTATAAAGTGTTAGTAACTAACAAGGGATGTTAAGTCACATAACTTATACAAAAGGTATACACTAGTATAAGGGGTATAAGGTTATACTAAGTTAAACTAGTTAAACCTAAGGTTATTATATGTTTATATAAGAACATACTCTTTAAGCTTTAATTAAGAACTTTATATTCAATTTAAGTTACAACTTTATAATATACTTTATTATTCATAAAACTTTAATCAGCTTGTTCTTGTAAATAAAACTATAAAGTGACTAAGCTTATATCATGTATTAGTAATTAAGGGTTTTATAACATTTTGAACACCTTTTACTTGGATATAAGCTATGTTTGAAGAAGTAAGTATAACTTAATATTACTATGAACTAACAAGAAGATAACAGACAATAAACTAAACAAGGTAAAAACAAAACCTCTTAAAGTATTACTTCTAACACTATTTACAAGGGATAAATCTAAGCTTAAACAATTTAAAGTATAAGTTATAATCTTCTTCAAGTTTAATAAAGGTAAGTTTAATAATGAAGAGGACAAAGTCCTTTAGATAATATTAAACCTTGTAAGATTAACTTTTAATTAATTTCAACTATACTTAAATAACTTTATAACTTATTAAGACAAAGTAAAAGCTTAATAACAAGAAATATATAATATCTTTTCAGATCTTAACAACTTTTAAGTGATTATTAAGGAAGCTTATAGTAGAGTAGACTAAAAGAAGGACATTGAACAAAGACTTTTATTCTTGAAGTAAGGAGGTTAACTAACTTTAACTTATATAGTAGAATTTAAGAAGTATATAATATAAACAAGTTAAGCAAACAAAGCTCTTAAAGTAATATATTACAAAGGACTTAAAGAAGAAGTTAAGGATAATATATCCAAGTTGACCAAGTAACTAAACATATTAGAAGAAATAATATCTAAGTTTGTTAAGTTTAATAACCAAATCTATAAAAGAAGACTTAAGAGGAAAGAATNAATATTCTTTTACAAGAAAGAAATCAGACAAGAAACTAATACTAACAGACAAGGATAACCTTATAGATTTAAACATAATAAGAAAGGGAAAACCTTAGAAAAATNAAAAATTAATAAAAACTTAAGAAAAAGAAGAATTCATTTAGAATTAACCTTGAGAAATTAAAAGATCAAAAGAAAAAGAAGTTATACTTTAAGTATAGATTACCTAAGTATTTTGTTAACAATCATAAAGATAAAGGAAAGTAAATAACAATTATAAGTATAAACATTATAAGTATTCCAAGATAAGAAAGTCTATTACTAAACTATAAAGAAGTTAAGAAAGATATACTAAGTATAAGAGCATTCATAAGCTTAAGATATTGTCAAGGAGACATAATTAAGGAAGTATTTAATGTTGGAGATTAACTTCAGTTATAAGCATATTATCATATCAATTACAAGTTTTTAAGATGTTAGTATATTATACAACTTTTAAAGACTAGTTAAAGTAAAATCTTTTAATAAGAAATCAAGACAACTTATGTTATAGGTTTTACTGCAACACACTAATTGGTGTAAGCCTAAAGCTCAGTACAAGTATGATGTACAAGAGAACCTAACAATTAAACAGTCATATGATGAGGACCTAGGACTTAGAAGGTCCAGGGTCCATCAGTTTAGAACTTAAAGACCTGGGGGTCCAGAGGTCCAACTGTATTTTATTATTTATATAAGCATGTTATAAGAATATGAGAGTAGACTCCTTGTGTTCAACTTAAATACATTACTAGATCTTACCCTTGACTTAATTGCTTATGTTATATGTTTTTACTGTCCTTGAACATTTACCTTACCTTAATTATCCAGTAACCTAGATAATGTAGTTTTGTAACATTTTGAACATTACTTATCTTGATAAATCAGGATTTAGAAACAGATATACTAATAGATAACAACAACGAATAACAACTTGAAGAAGGTTTTGAAGAAAGCTCTAAAGAAGAATCTAAAGAAGGATCTGAAGAAAGATTTGAGGAAAGTTCAGAAGATAATTCTGAAGAAGACTAAGGTAAGAATCAGACTATCAAGGAAATTAACATCTAAAAAGGAAAGTTAAAGGAAGTTGTTATACTACTAAAGTAACTTACTAGGTTAACAGAAGGATTAACTATTAGAAAATCATCAAGAGTTGCAAGAAAGAAGCTAGCTTTTCTATTACTTAAACTTAACCTAAAGCTAGTACCAAAAGCTCTAAGTCCAGACTTTAATTTAGACTTTGAATTAAAGGACAATATTGAACAAGTTTTAATGGTAACACTTAGAGAAGTCAAAATCATTAGACTAGACTTATTCTATAAAGACAAAAAGAAGTTAAAGGCATATCTTGTGTAAACAAGAACTTATTTAGTGCTGAATAATTATTTATTGCCTGGAGACATGCATAAGGTTTTGTAAGTATTTACATATTTGAGAAGTATAATTGAAACTTGGTTTTAACCTTTTAAGGACAAATAGTTTGTGATAAACAAGGAAACAACAAACTAAGGAGTAATCAACATCATTACAAGTTAAGTTAACTATATAAGAGAACTCAAACGTTTGTATAAAGATGTTGATGAAAAGAGGAATGCTGAAAAACAATTAGCTTACTTTAGACAGACTAAGAGCCTTAGTGAATATATAATACTTTATCACCAGTATATAATATCAGTTAACTAAGGAGAGGAAGCTTATATACATTAGTATAAGACTAAACTTAAAGACTTTATTAAAGAAGAATTATACTGATGACTTATAGTTATTATATTTGATGTTCTTGTTGACTTGTTTATCAAGATTAAGAATGAACAATATAAGATGATCTTGAACNAAAAAAGGAGGGTTTTACTTTAACTGTAAAAAGACTAATGAAAAGAAGGATTGAGGAGACTTTATAAAGTTAAATGCTATGAAGAAAAGAAAGTCCTTTAAAGGAAAAGGAAAGAAATACTTTAGAGGAAAAAGCNAAAAAAGGGAATTCTTTTAGAATCTCCTTTAAAGAACTTGACAACAAAAGAAAAAACAAGTTATACTTTAAGTGTAGACTTTCTAAGCATATAGTAAATACTTATAAGAAGAATAACAAGTTGAATATGTTAATTAAAGTTAAGGCAATGCAAATCTTAAGAATCAAGGATATTTTGTTAAAGTCATCAGAGGAGGAAAGCTTAAACTCAAGAGAAGACTTGTCTGATGAAGAAACTCTTCAAGACTTAATAATTATACTATATCATGTCATTAAGACTAATGCAGATAAGATAATAATAACAAGAATCCTTAAGACAGATTTTATACTTATAATAAGAACTTAACATGAAAGGCATCCTTAAGGTAATAGTTAAAGTAAAGGCTAAGGCAAATGAAGATCAATTCCAAGAGTCAATAGAATTTGGATGATTATACTGATAAACTTCAAAGTTATACTGATAAAACAATATCTTATTTCTAAGAAGTTATTAGTCTTGAAATATTATCTTATAATTAGTATAAAAGAATTAAGAGGATAAAAGATCTTAAACAGAAGTCAGCTTTACAAGATTATTTGATAAGAAGAAGTGATTGTAAAAGTTTAAGAGCTTGATTTTGAAGATCTTGTTTTAGTTTATAAGACTAACCTCTAGAGCATTGTCATAAAAAAGGGAATATGCAAATTCCTCTTACTAATAGAAAGAACTTGGATTCAAGACGATTTTAATCAAATGCTTGAGGATGCTTAGATAATAATAGAAGAAGGATTAAGCTATGTTATGTAAAGGTAATATAACATACAACATAAAGGACTTCTTATGATAACTTTCTAGCAAGACTAAGCAAAAGCTGAAACTTAACATGGAGAAATCTAAGGTTTAAGGAAATCAGTAGAATAATTACTAGAAGCTGAATAGTATTATACTTAACAAGAACAAAGAGAACTTGTTAAGATTGTTGTTAAACAAGTTAACTAAGATGTAGAAATGCTATTTATAGTTAATGAACTAGGAGAAGATTTACTATCTTTAGAATTACTCATTATGTTATTAGAAGAAGATGAATTAATGCAAAGAATCAATTAATAGTTTAACCAAGAAGTAATAGTATACCCTTTGAATTCTGCAAGAAGAATTCTTGTNAAAAAGTAATGTCTTTATCATTAAAATAAAGGAATGTCTTAGGAATAAGATAGCAAAATAAGTACTAGATACATATATATTCATAAATGATAGAAGCCTTGATAAACCTAGGTTAAGAAATCTTAGTAAAAAACAAGTAATACTATTTGAAAAACTAGAAGAAAACACTGAAGACCTAGAAATTAAAGATAATGTATTAGTTAACAATACTGAAAATGTTAATCTTTACTTTATAAACAATGAAAGCTTATTGTATATTAACATAACATTATGTAAAAAGCTAATAAAGGCCTTGATTGATTTAAGAGTTAAAAGAAACTTCATCAATGAATAAGTTATAAAATGACTTAGACTTAACATAAGAGTTAAGGATAACAGTTATCTAATATCATTAACAAATAATACTMAAGTTTAAAACGATATAAACTTTTTTATAATTAAGCTGTTATTTAAGGTATAAATATCTTTAACTAATGTTGTATTAAGAATTATTATATAATTTTTATATCGTTTTAAAGCTTGAAATCTCTAGAATTTAATTATCATATAATATTAAAAGAAATATATGGAGTTTACTTTAAAAAAGTAGAAAATAAGGTGTTTATTTTCGTATCGCCTAGGCGATTCATGAATGGGCGGAATTCACGTATGGGCTGGAACATATATAAGCATATAATAATCCCGCACGTCGTTGATAAGTATACGAGACAAACAAAAAANTTTTATATAAAAGGGTATATCTACCTCATATTAGCCATCTAAGAACTCAAACTTCTAGATTTCCACCAATAGGCAGATACCTAATTGCTCAACCAACTGTTGCTCATTCGGGATGCGATCGTTCTCATTGGCGAGCTTTCCGCTTTGCTGAAGTAATAGGCAGCGTAAGCGCCGAAAGACCGAAGCACCGAAGCACCGAGGCCTCATCTTATCCACGCAACTGCACAACTGCAGGAAACCTAAGCCGTGGCAATTACGTGGAGTTCTTCCTAGAATCAACTCGGTTTTTACTGTGATATACGCGCCACTTCCATCGGTACTCACCCCAGTTGTTACGACATTGAAGCAGTTGCCAGATTGTTTTGAGCTCTCAGTTTCCATACCACATGTCGACCCGCAAGACCTGCGATGTATGCAAGGCCCGCAAAGTTCGTTGCATCAGTAAGCCACCGGCCAAGAACTCGAAGTAGCACAAGCTTATACTGTGATAGGATCAAGTGATAATGATCAAAACTGTACGAACTGCATTGTAAGTTCTTAGGCTTTCTTATTAACTCATACTCCATTCCCTCTTGGCATAAGAAGGTTGTCTAAATCACATTAGTAGAGGCGTGGCGAGACATGCCATTTTAGTAGTATAAGGAAACGGCGAAAGCGCTTTGAAATTGCAAACAACTCCGCTCATAGTGAGAGGATGCGAACTATTTTTCTTCTATTTCATGCTCTAATCACTTGAATTAGCACCTACCACCGTCCTGAGCGCGGACATTCCATCAATCCAGCTACAAACCTCTCCACAGGATCAGGACACGGCCGGTTCATCTATAGTTGATTCATCTATATATGACTCTCCTGATGGATTACAAGTTGATCAAGGGCATTCTCCACCCCGTATTTACATTGACCTTCTTCTCGAGGATAGAAATGTCGCTGGACGACAACAGAGTCATGAACTTCTGTTCAAGGTGAGCCACTAAACTAGCACTATAGAACATGCTGACTCGAAAATATTTAGAGAAATGATAGATTCGGTATGCTATTACTTGCTTCGTATTTTGGAATCATCTAACATTGAATAAAGTGAACAGTTCGAGTATTGCTTTTTTTTTCTGAGAGTAGAGTCAGATCTCTGAACACCCGACTTGGTCATACACGGGTGCAGCAGATTCTTGACTCTCTCGAGAGTTATGTGAAATGCCGTCTTACAAGAACAAATGGGCCTCGAGCAATGATAAATCTCCGACGTTCTCAATCCCCGAGCATTGAACAGACTTCGCTGGTTCGGGATTATATCAAATGTAGGTCACAATTTACCCGCCGAGCTTAACAACTTCTCACAATTTGACCTGGCTATAGCATACTTTCTCCACCTGCACCCCGTCTATCCCTTTTTAGACCAAGCTCGTTTTGAGGCTTGTGCGTTCAGTCCCAATCTAAACCAGTTGCTGAAAGTAGACAAGGGTTGGTCTGCCCTCTACTTTACTGTTCTAGCACTGGGATGCCAGTACCATGGAGATGGAACATTCGATCTGGGCAAAGGGAGACCATGGCATTATTTTCAAATTGCACTTGAGGATCTACCCGACATCCTTATCCCCATGGATCATCTAATAAATGCTCAGGTTAGCTTCCCTCGCGCAAAGCTGTAATGTCAACATGCTAATAGTGACAAGGCCATGGCTGCAATGGTATGTAGCACTAGTTGACTCGAGCACCATCTGATTAATTAATCATGGCTAGGCTATATTCTCCCTTAACTTCTCATGTATTGAGGTTTGGGAATTGCTCGCTACCGAGGCGGCTAGAATCGCCCTGGCAATGGACTTGCACCAATCCGTTGGAAACCCCGAGGCCCAAAGAACATTTTGGGTGATTTACTGTATCGAGAAAGAATTCTGTTTTTATGCTGCCAGAGCGTCTGTAAGTTGGAAACCTTATGCTAGACAGTATCTTGATCTCTAACATTGAGGTAGACTATCTTGGACTTTGATGTTGGATGTGCTGTTCCAGATCCACATGAAGATTCATTTGGTGACTTCAACTGGTTGCTCTGTTACGTCCGCTATGCACGTATTTTATCCAAAGCTTATGAATCACTTTTTTTCCATTAGCGCTACAGTCAGCTCAACCTCAGATTATTATGTTAAGATAAACAAAATACGCAGCCAGTTGGATGCCTGGAAAGATTCAATTCCATTGAATTTACGGCCAGGCCATTCGGTTCCGCGGAATGAAAATTTCCAACCGGCCTCGAAATATTTGACAGTGAAGCTTCACTATTCCTACTATCACATGGTCATTGCATTATCTCGATTAAAACTCCACGTCTTTAAAGATGGCGATGAGGAGATATTGCTGGCTTGCAAATCTGATTTAATGCATTCTGCAAGGTGTATTATTGATCTTACTGAGCATATTGAAATTGCTCACTATACAGCCTTGTGGTGAGTGTTCATAAATTCGTTTGTCTTGAACCTATAGCTAATTGATAGGGTATTGGGAATTGCACCTCTCGCAGCCTTATTCATACTTTTTGACTTTGTCATCCATAACCCTCATCATCCTGAAACAAAAAAGAATCTAGCATTTCTAGATATCGTGGCGGGATATTTCACTCGCCTTGAGTTTTCTTCCGAAGGGACTCTTCCGAGCGCCTTATTGGCTGAATTTACTCATTTTGCGAGACAATATGTGCAAGATATTCAGTCTGTTCAGGGCAACTTGTTGGATAATGAAATAACTCAAGGCCACGAAACACAAACACGTCTTAGTACTATGGTGAGCGTTACCGGCAGATCAACTTCGTTTATATTGAATTCTATTGAATGCTGACTAATTTCAAGAGTTTATCTTCTCCAAATATTACTCCCAGTGATCCAATTTCACAAGAATTTCTTTCCTATCCGAATATGGACCAGTTTGGGGCAACTCCGGAAGGTCATCCTGGCTTTGACGTCTCTAATCTTTTTGGATGGAGTCTAGCAGAGTTTAATATTTCTGGGTTCGAGACGTGTCTCGATTCTGGGCATCTTGATAATAGGACATTACGAGATTCACACAACTTATGATAGAATTTCAGGTGATGATAATTCTGTAAAATCAATCATAGTGGACCAATTGATGATAGCTCCTAGGACTCCCAACTGACGTCATCAATACTGGTATGGTTGTTCTCTTGCCAGAACGCCGAACCTACAGTTTAAGATTAGACAAGTAACAACTGACAGGTTGATGGAATTGTGAGGTTTATATAAGTTGTGTGAGCTTGGGAAAATGCAAGGGCCTGGTGAAAATCTTTGGTTGACATGGCTGTAGAAAAGAACATCATTCAGCTATGTTCTGTGGATCAGATTCTGGGAGTAATATATAGATGGCTAGGAGCGAATTTTTGATAATTACTGGGAAAGGATATGTAAATAAAGAGATAGAAAGTTTATCAAATACAAGCTAAGCGTAATATCTGAGGTTAACGAAGGGTACTCAAATCCTTGTAATCATTATAATTTGTTATGTTTTGACTTTGTTTCTTAAATATTGAATTTCGAAAATCATAATGTGATTATGGTCTGGTAGGACCTATCTAGAATGAGGACGCTACAGTTTGCGTATCTTAAATAGCTATGATCAGCGGGTAAGAATGTAGAAAAGATTTAATTCTAGTGCCACTTTAGTTATGTGTAGCTTTTTCGTATATACGTAGCACCGATATCCTCTTTCCAAATCTAAGCCTGAACGGAGCCTCAGCGGGCCCCTGAGTCAGCTGTAGGATACTCCCGAATTTATTCTAATTTACTTCTTTGTGCAAGGCTGCTTACCAAATGAATATTAGGTTCAGCCCAACCAAGCAAGGCTACGCAAGTCTCTTGTCAAGCTGCAGTATAGAATCAGATAATAGTAGTTATTGTAGACGCTGGGATGATAAAGAATGATGATATGAGGGGATGTGCCGTACGAGCTGTGAGTTTTGAATGTGTCGGCCGAGAGGAGAGGACCGGTAAGACGTCGCGAACAAATGGCGAGCCAGACATGCGCGTACAAGTGGCAGCATAAAAAATTCTGTCACCCGATGATTTATCTTTAACCAGCTGGAACTTCCTGCTATGCTACCCTTTGATTCCATTTTGCTGTCTCTAGACAGGTCTTGATCGAGAACCTGCAATTGCACTAAGCGCTGTCGCTATTTTACGTCATCATTCATTTCTATTATTGCTCTGGTATCGCATTTCGCACAGTACCATCTATTGTACTATTGTACAGTATCATACATGTCTCCTTGACATACAACAATACCAATCTCATTCACAACTCGGTATACCAGTCGGGGTTACATTGGAGACGCACTCGATTCGCCATCCACTGCATCTGCATACGGTGGGGGATCGAACGCATCACCACCGTCCACCCACACTCTGGCCAGTTCCTGCTCGATTTCTTCGCGACGAACCTTCCATTGCTCGACCAACGCCAATCTTTCTCGCAGTTCCAAAAGCTCTTTTTCGACCCCCATCTTCTCCTTTTCGGTTCCGATCCGCTCGTATTCCCACTCTAGCCCGTCAGGACCAAGACCGAGCGTGAGATTAAACGTGTGGTAGCGCTTCAGGGACGCACGTGTAGAAATGGTGATTAAGGTAATGCCTTTTTCTTTACATCTTTCGTAGAGTAATCCCTCTACATCACTGGAGACCGCGCTGGTGCCTTCATCGATAAACGCATACCTCGGCTCATGGTATAATAATCGGGCAATGCCCATTCTCTGTTTCTCGCCTCCGCTCAGGACATCCTTCCATTCCTTCCTCGTGTCCCAGCCACCCTCACGGTCAGGAAGATAGCCCAGACGAGCTTCCTCCAGTACCCTCTTCAACTCAATATCGCGTCTCCCCTTGTCGCGCATTTCCATTTCGCCGTCAGGATAGATGACTTGGTCTCTGAGAGTACCCACGCTTAAATACGGCCGTTGTGGAAGGAACATGATGCCATCAGTTCCAGAAGTGCGTGGTCGACTGACCAGGCCACGATAGACCGGCCAGAGACCGGCTACTATACGAGCTACGGCACTTTTGCCAACGCCGTTGGCTCCAGAAATCTGAAATGAAGGTTAGAGGAAGAATAAAGTGGGGAAATATAGGACATCTTACAAGCATATGCTCTCCCGGGCGAACAATTACTGAAAGCGAATCTATCAGTTCTTCTCCACCATGGGGAAATATGGATGGTGCGACGATTGGAACATTCTCTAGACGGACACCGTCGAATCCCTTTTGAGTAGTGCCCTGGACATCCGACAATGAAAACAACTCAGCATGACCGCCTCGAGGCGGGTAATAGGCGTTTGCATGAACTCTATGCAATGTGGAGATCAGTGTATACACTCTACTCGTGTATCCTGCCAGTTCCGAGAGGTCTTTGATTGAATACATCATACGTCCGCCGGCATCCGCTAGAGATAGCATAATCCGCTTATTTGTGATAAACTCCTTCATCCGGCCTTTTTCCCGGCCTCCGCTGGTTCCACTGGTCACAAGGTCTGTTAATTCTTGGATGCCGCCAAGACCACCCCATGCTGGCATGAAAATAGGCAATGAGCTCAGCAAGTAGCCATACGCACTCCAACTATACTTCAGAATAAAGTCTTCCAGAATATTGTAACGTATTTTAAGTGTGTATATACCTTCCATCCACTTCTTGAGACTTTTAAATTCCCTGTCAAGGAAGTTCTTTTCCATGTTTGCACCACCGTAGAAGGCAACTTCCTCGGCATTTGCAATAAGACGTGCATGTAGTCCTCTGAAATCGCCCTCCTTCCTTCCTTCAACCGCCTTTAACTTTCCAAATGGTGGAGAAAGTTTCCGCAGTATGGTGGCAGTCAAGAAGTAGTTGCTGAGGAGTCCGGTTAAGGCTAGAGGTCCCAGCGAACGGTATAACTGATAGTTGAAGACACACAGGTCTACAAAAGGCTTACCTAGTGACGAATAAAGGCTTGCTGCAGACGCACAAAAGAGCGTGAGATCTTGTGTGATATACTGATCAGCGCCTTGTCCTATCCCTCCATCTAGGTTGGATAGTTTGTAGTAGTTGAGGTTATCATTAAGATAGAGGTCATGTATATACCTAGTCAAGCGTGTGCGAAACGCAATTGAGACTTTTGATTGTAAAAACTTGATCATAGCATTTGTGTAGGAAGCAAGACTACCGATACCGCACCACTATGAGAATATTAATAGGGGAAACTTATAACTTAGAATAAGGTATACCAATGAGGCAAGCACTAACCTTGATAATGCCCCAAATAAACGATCTACCATTCCCCGCAACTAGGTCTCGAACGATCTCACCGTCAAGTCTAGCCACGACTAAGGACAGATATGTGCGTAACATCAGAAACATGCCATGACTAACTAACAAACCCGTTTCCTTACTTGTCCATCTAGGTATCATTATACTCATAAGGCTAAGGAACTGATGTAAGAAGGCGAGGTTAAGGCCGGGTTTTGTTTGTGGCGGGGGTATCTCAGATGTTTGCTGCGCATCCGTGAGCCGAGCTGCCCTTGGTGGATTTAGGAATAGCCTCCGGTGTGCATCAAAAGTGGTAGGCTTCGTAGGATGAATAGTGACCTTAGATGTAGAGTCCTTGTACGGGACAAAGATGATACGGGATCCATCTTTCATCCGCAACCCCGAGTTCCTTCTATATAGCCGGCTGCCTTGTTCCTTCTCTGCTCTGCGCTTCCTCCACCATCGTAGGCCACCTGCACCGCCTGAAATAATTGAGAGAATAAAAATGATCGTTGCAAGGAGCCGCGTTCCCTTCGATGTCGCTCTGAGCCGCTGGCGGATAAGGTTTGCGTAGTAGTGATAGAGAGCAGCCAACGGATCTCCAGATCGTCGAAGAGTCGATTGGGCAGCCATTGTAGCAAGATTGATCACAGAGATCCATAGAACGGACGGTGGTTATTGCTGTTCCTTATCTCCACTAATTAGGTCTGCGTCTCCATCTTGATTCTGAAGTCTCCGTCAGCGAGGTGTGACGTTGCGGCTAAGCTACCGCAACAAGCTTAGGTGTCTCGAAATGGACGTAAAAGTTTCTAGCGACGAGTACTCGAGATCAATCTCGAGATCTCAGTAGCTTCTGGATAGTTCAGCAGCGCTGTCGATAAAGTGATGCGATGCGATAATAATACGTGGGAGACTTCGCGATTGATGATGGGGAGGAACATGTGAAGTTGCGTTGGAATAACGCCGAGGCACTACAAACTATTTCCCTGGGTTATGTCATACCTGTGCACGTGATGTCGTAGCAATATAGCTACACGAGCTAACTTAAGCGGTCTCCGTAGTTCACTACTAGATACACTAGGTTAACATAGGCTAGTCAACTTTAATTATAGAAGCTGGCATAAGCAGAACATCCCACGGAGGTGCTTCACTCAGCCGGTACGGAGTAGCTATCATGGAAATGATCTGAAAGTGAGCTTCTTGTTGACATCCCACTCGAAACGGTGCGCACCAGCTTGCTTCCTTCCACGGACGCAACCGTGAGGTTGTTGATGATTACAATCAATAAGTAACAAGTCACGCCGATGCCGTGTATTTTACACCGCATGTCTTCGATCTTCTTGAGACAGGGCTGCATAACAAAGCCCTCTTGCCAGACGGGCAAGGTCAGATTTAGAGTACCTGAAAAGGAAAAAAGAGAAAAAAGGACCATATTCTCAGTGCATCCGAGAATCAAATATGGAGGAGACTGGTAAACCTCTAGCATAACATTATGCTTCAACTTTTACTTTTTCGGCGTAAAAGCGCTCTAGTTTGTACAGCCTTAATACGTCAATTGACAGCTTAATCTGAGCTTGAACACTGTGCGCAGCATAGCTGGAGATTATTTTCTTATTTACTTTATAACTTCTATTAGTAAATGATGTGCTCTATTTTTATTACACGGAATTGCTATAAACTGTAGCATGGGGACTATTATTATGCTGGATGAGAACAAGAGTCGTCGCTCATGTTTCTTGGTCGCCTGCGAAGTAACCCAAGCCGTGATTAAGAATATAGACTGTTTCTCTTCTTTCCTACTTAGGAGTAGCAACATTCTGACACCTTCCCTGGTCCGTTGCATCTACCACCTGGTCTGAGATCTAGCGGAAGAGTTCAACTTGGTTGACGAGGGAGTCATCCTGATGATGATGAAAGCAACCAGCAGTACAATCGAGCAACTTTCGTATCGCTTCCGTCTAGTCTATCGAACATATCATGCCTTGAAAAGTGTACTGGAAAACCCAAGGCAATTGTCTCATTACCCTTTACTCCCCCATCAGTTGAGTACACGAGGTTGTATCTACCTTCCCGAGTTAGCCATACACATCAACACTGAAGACTGTTGTGCACCGTCATATCGATCAGTTCGTACAGAACAATATTGACTCCGATGGCATCTAGTGTTGAAATCCAGAAAGCATCATGGGGGATGTTATACTCTCAACGCGCGTCTCTAATAAGCCTCGAAGCTAATCTATTTTCTCTATTCGATGCATATTCTCTGATGATGCTTGCATTTAGTGTGGCACAACAAGGGATAATTTAGAAGTATTTTGATCGGACAATGCCCACTGCATGTTCATCCGATAACATCGCTCAGTTTAATAGTAACAAGGGCATTGCTTAGGCCGACCGCACTATTACCCCTGATACTCAACTGAGCGGTAGCAGCAGCATCTGCAGCCCATGCCAAAACTGTCTTCAAGTCTCTTCTACTAGTATGCTGCTGACCTAGCTATCTTCGGTTGTGAGCATGATTTGCAGAGATTCTAGCCCGTCAATAACAGAATTATGGCTCCCAATGATGTGATGAATCCCAAAATTCGTTACGTATTGTATATTGTAGCAGGTAGTACAAATAATATCAAGGACCTGGATTCAATTGATGGTAACACCTCATAGAATACATTCTGTTCCGCTGACGATTCTAATTATACGATGGTGAATATCTTTGATACTAATAACCTGAAGGCAGAGTTTATTAAGTCTTTAGCTGGCCAAACACCATTCCAAGCGATATGTCCAGATACCCTTTAAAACAAATATAAATTTGTTTGTCTTAGGCTATATCAAAGAAAGATATGATTATGATAGGTCCACGAGCTACAGAAGAAATACAATATGTCAACATTGTTTCATCCTTGGAGAATAGGTCGAATGAAAGTCTACACAGTATTTAGTTAAATTGCAATCGGAGTACGAAACCTAGACAATTGAACCGGCTAAAAGTTCAGGGAATCACTAATAATTGCCGTTCAGTTGACAACTAGAGAGATCCACCGCACGGTGGAATCAATATGTGTAATAGAGGGGTAGCTGACCTATCGGGTATTCCCACATTTTCTACTAACTAAGCTTAACGTACGGAGAAATTTTCGGCTTATTGGACACCCGTTTTTACTGGACAGCAAAATTAAACTACCCCTAGCAAGCTGAACAATCATGGGCTTTTATAAGATAATATTGTGCAATAGAATAAAATATCATATGTCAATGCTAATTATTAAGTTTTTTTTNATTGTTTAAATACTTATAATGTGATTAGACCTGAATGTGGACTCTGAAAAAAGTTATTTAGTTATATAACATAAAATACTAATGCTAATCGTACTATAATTTACAGGTTTATTAAATAATTATTAAATAACCAAATTCTAAAGGTTTGTTATTTAGAATACTTTAGTTGCTGAGTTTCCTAGGGGGTAATTTGATTGATTTTACGGTACATTTTGCTGTCCGGTCAAACTAGGTGCCCAATAATGCCGGGAATTCCGTTATGTAGCATTGAGTATGTAATGTAAGGTTAATTGAAGCTAGATCTGCAAATAATATACTGCGCATGGTAATTTATGTTCAAAACTCCCTCTAGTAGTAGCTTCATATAATAAGCAGTAGGGGAAACTCGGGGTAGCTTGCTAACAACTAATATCGTATTTACGGATACGATGTTGTTTTTAAATAAATCAGAAGGGAAAGATTTATAAACTACTGTATTTCTAAGAAATTTATCCTGATTAGGTTTAGTATATTTCGCTTAATCAAGCAGCTGAATAAATCTTAAGGGGAAAAGTATCTTCGTTAAAAAGTCCGGATATAGTATGGTGGGCTTGGCATAGGTTTGCTTGTTTCAATCGTACCCGTATTTACTCATGGCTACCGGTATGGAGCTAGAAGTAAATGTAACGCTATACAGTGCAAATTGCCATTGCCAGCACTAAAAAGCAAATCATTCGCTAAATATGCTATATGACGGAAAACAAGGGCATTAGCTCCATACCGGAAGCCGTGAGTAAAGACGGTATGCCATCGGTTAACTCTATGAATACTGTAAGCTTGATTGCAACGTCTGTAGATGGAGGATTGGCTTCCCTGCCGAGTTATGAGGCCTACTAGTCAAGTATATAACTCAAAAACTTAAAAGTGGTTCTAATCTTACTACATAATCTGGTTATGTATCTACATGGTGTTTGGACAGCGCAACCATTAACTTCGTAAGGCCCGGACCGGCTCCAGTTGTGGAATAATTAATCGACAAGACGCCACTATCATGGAGATGGCATTCAGAATCCCTACACCGTAAGGGCAATTAATTTATTATTCGGGGTTTGCGCTGGGATTCAATAGTTCGCTCATATCATCAGATGCAAAACCCCACCGCGCTTCCCACCACAATCTTCACGTCTCACGTCAGAAAATGTTTGTTTGTGGTCACTCATTCGCCCAGACCGTAATATTGTGGGCATTTTATACATGAATGTTACCAGAAGGATTTGTACAGACCCGATTAGTTTCCTTTTGCGTGTGATTATTGTTCTCTGTCCCATTATTTCTTTGATCCTTACTCTTCCAAATGGAAGACGGGTTCGTTAAGGGCTTGATCCAGCATGTGCAGTACATACTTGAGCTCGTAAGCTTATAACATTGGATTTATACCCCTTTCACAGAATCCCGTAATCCTTCAAGAAAACCTAACTAGTAAAATGTTTAAGTGGGGATAAATAAGCACTGGCTAAGCTTTTTTATAAGCTAGAAAGTATCTGCGTAAGCCCCCACGGTTACTCTATCCTTGACACCATTTACAGCACCATCAAGCCTTCATCCTGTAGACAAAGTTGCAATCGCCTAACACACCTACTATACTTACTATGTAAATGGTAGATGGATACTGGTCTGTAACGATTTAGGAAGTTGGTTATGGAACATTCACTTGCAAGGGGTTGTAAGTCTCACAAGCTCGATTTGGGAACCCTTCTGTGAATGGTATAATCTGGGTCAGAAGAGTATATAAACACACATTTCACCCTCTTAAAATATATCCTGCCAAATCACCATTGTGTCTGATTTCGTGTTGCGATTCAACGTTATTTAAACAATGTCGCTTCGTGACTTTGGACGATTAGCCCTTACTGCCGCAGTAATCAGTGCTTTAACAAGTACAGTTTACAGTCATGTTGAAGTAAGCTTACAGCTAATATATCCTTTCACAGCCCATTATTTTGATTGACTTTAAAACTAGGTTGACACCCATTCAATTGACAAACGGATGGCTATTCCACAAAATATCACCGTTGGAAATCTCTCCCAGTCAATCGTCGAGAGTCTAACAAACAATGTCACCGCAATAACTCCACCAGCCAACTTCACTTGCAATGGCCAGCTTTGGGAATATACTTTATTTGAGAATGACCGTGTGCTAAGGGGCTGGGCCGGTGTTGAGAACTATAATATGACCATCATGTCCTACTTTCGCGCGGAACCATGGTTCTGTACTAACGGCTTGCCCAAAAACTCGACCGAAGTCCCCATGAGCGAAGTTCGGGAGTTTGTACAGTTACAAAGTCAACTAAATCAGACCAATAACCAGACAACCAGCCTGGCCACCAGAGACGCTTACGGGGTGTCCAAACGTTTCATTTGGACTTGGGCTGCTTCGGCCTTCGCCTTCAGTGTCGTCGGAGTGGCTACGTCAATATGGGGGTCAGTATGTAGTATCTATGGCGGATTTGCTGAAGAAGGAATCGCCTCGAAGAAAGCTTGTGCTTTTGCAAGTTTCTTGGGGATTTTGACTGCTGGATTTGGAGCCTTCAGCGCCTACAAGGCGGTTACTTCGGCTGCTGCAGGTGTCAGCAACATAGTCTATCAAGAGATGTATATCACTAACTACGCTCAGCGTATTGGTGACACTTCTGCGGGCATTGGCAATTTGGGCAATCCTTTCCGAAGACGACAGTTGACTCCAGACTCCTTTGCGAACGTCTCATTTCACAACTCCACCTACAAATTACACCATCATGGGACAGGCGAATTTCACAATGCTTATGATATCTTCTTCGCAAATAAGACTCATCCATTGCTTACTAAAGTAAGTAGTCCTAAATCTGGCAACTGGTCCACCAACCCAACAATGAGAATCTGGCATCAGTTGCACCCTACAAAGGAAGGACGAGTGTTGACCGTGGTATCACCTTATAATCCTCAAGCTTCATCCAGAAAACGGGAAATTCAATGTGGTGGTGGAGTACCTGGAGAGGGAGGAGAGGATCAATCCACTGATATAAACTTCAACGACGGTCCACAAGATCAACTCGATTATTGTACCGAGAATGCAGGAAACAATGGAAATCCCGACCAAGTTTATTATGGATTCGACCTTTACGACACAGGTACCATTGATGAGTTTGAGGATGATCTAGGTGATGCTTTCCCGGAATCCAATGGTATGGTGGGCACTGCCTCCTCAATCGCTGATCAAGGAAATGTCTGGGACGGGTGTGTTTGTACTAAAGTTGGCGGAACTTGGACAAGTACTGGTAGTGTTCAATATTCGTGGGATGACACATATAATGGATATTCAGAGTGTTGGAATGCCAATTGTGATGGAGCATAATATCAAGGTCACTCTCCATGGGGGTTGTAGTTGCACAGAGTGAAGAGTGAGAGACAGACAATAGTTACGGTGGTGCTAGGAAGTAGATAGTTGGGTAGTGGTTAAGCTCTTGAGAGCAATATTATGATATTCCAACTAGGGAAGATAGATACAAATTGATCTCCACTTTACACTGAAAGGGCGGTTTACATCAATTTCAAGTCTTACAGCCAAAGCAAAACCACCCCCATGCCCATTTAAAGATGGCGAAGAGATTGATATTCCTCGTGTAATACCCACTATTCAATTTCCCTTTGAAATCGCCGCTAAACCACAGCACATGAGTGAAGTCCTTGCAGAGACTTTAAACTTACAACAACTCAAGAAATCTTACAATAATATTACACTGTTGTCAATATAGTCTAGTTATGATACATATTGCTAGCATTTATAGTAGATAAGATTTCACATACCATGCCTTTCAAACGATATTACAGAACATTTACTTTGGTTTTCTTACTTGCCAAAGTCTTTATACAAGTCTCTTTCTAAATTCATCTACTGTCTGCATCATGCCGAGTCAAGAATAGGGTCTCACAGCCTTTTCACCTTAAATTGCCCCTATCTTACAGGCTCTTTGTCAGTATCAGACTACTACTAATGTATGTATGAAGTGTTCTACATATGATGTCTTTCGCTCAATGAGACCATTAGACACGGGTGCCGCTAAACCTCTCTCAGAAATTTCAATCTCGTCTCTTCAATTCATGAAAGGCTACCAATCGAGGTTTCTCTATTACCAGTGCCAGCTGTGAAGAGAGCCTTCATAACTTTTAGACTGCAAGGTGAAAGTGCCAAAATTAGTCCTGTGGTCACTCAAAATGGCATGTCTATAACTGATATACAACTCCACCGTTGCTGCTCTCGCCAGACTTGAAAGACAATGGTAAAGGGGAAGGCGAAGAAAAACCATGAGATCAATGCTTTAGGCAAGAGACTGAAAACAATAGTGAATATGTTAGAGGTTAGTCTATTCTATGGGAAGAATGGTGCGACAAGTTACTACTTCAGGAAAGCCAGAAACCAATTGTAGCATTTTTTGGGTTAGAAGATAGCCACATCGAGATAAATGGATTAATGGATTGATGAGATAAAAAAAGATTTCGCCCTATATTCATGACATGATAGAAAGTTACACACAGAGGTACCATCGGTTATATTAAAGTATACTTCATGATGCTAGAAAAGACTCAATCAGCCTTTCCATTAAACTTTATTTCCCGGTTGGCCAACCAGATAATTCACTAATAAAACAGGTAAAGTTAGATAGCCACTGTCCTCCAGTGAAGGGTCGAACCACCTAGAATAGGTCAATAGCAACCCTAACTACATTAACTGCAAAAGCACCGATCACCAATAAAAGCACTAGTGCACACTCCATTCCTAATCATCATTAGCAGTGTTGGAATTGATTAGATTAGATTAGAATACAAGGGATTATTCTAATCTAATCAAGAGGTTAAAATCCATTAGTCAAATTTAATCAAATTATAATTAAATTATTCAAATATTAATTGAATATATATCACGTGACAAAGCATAAAATATGGTAAACCTAAATAGTACTAAGTTGTATATATTTTTAAAATTAAAAATATATTACATGATATGCTATACCTAAATAAGGTTAGCTTATCTTCTTGTTACTTATCAAATTGATTAATAATATTATGTTCTAGTCACATGATAACACTAGTAAACATGCATTATTATCATATGACACTATTACCTTAGACTGAGGTTGTGATTTTTTCCTTCTGGAGCTTAAAGTTGATATATTTACTTATATTATAATTAGTAATAAATTATTCAAACTATTCAAATATAAATTAAATATAAATTGAAAATATTCAAATCAAATGCCAAAAATCTGTTAATCAAATCTAATTAATTAGTATTCAAATTATTCAAATAGCTATTCAAATAGTTTGAATTTTTTTTTTCCCAACACTGATCATTAGTGAAATCCCCAGAACCTGTCTGCTTATTGACTATAAACTAACTAATAGAGAAATAAGCTTTAAACATTAACCGATTTTATTTTTTAATCAAATAAATGTATTATATAATTTTGGCTCAGGTTTGTTAATTGTGCAATGTTAAGAAGGCAGTAAATGACTCCGATATGTTGCCAGTGAATGCAGAATAAATATAATCAATCGACTTGGGAAAGACAGGAGAACCGGGTTAGGGCTGCGGAGCTGATGAGAAAGATGAAGTTCCAAGCTTTCTTCCTCGGGCATATATTTCCGAGTATACAGGTGGGCCAGCCCCCNAAGGGTGTGACTCCGGTAGCTCCTCTAAGCCACTAATCATGTGACTCCACGCTAAAAAATAAGCGAGAAATTCTTCTTACATAAAGGGGCTAAGTCAGCTAACCGACCTTTTAAATAAATCATAATTTTCATAATATATTAAAATGGACAATATTTTAATAAATCCAACCAATCACCCATGGAATAATAACTATGATTTGGAAGATATTATTCAATTTGAGGACGAAAGAATTTGTGATGAGAGAAATTTAAGTGATAATGTAGACAAGGTAATTGTCGGTATACCCAATTAAGGGCTCAACACGAAGTATGGCACGTAATTCCTTTACGTGATATACCTGTTGTGTTGATGATTATTGATTGTTAGGTAGGAGGTGCATACGTGGAACGTATGCAACCCCCTGATTACCTAATCCACGCTAACGCTAATTACACGTGACTAACACGTGATTATTGGAACCAACACTGGAACCACTCTAGAAGTGGCTAACTACTGTACATATCGCAAAGTGCTCAAAACGCTCAAAAACACTATAATCTCCCAGTCGCATGCTAATTGCCTATTTGGGAATAGCTTGTTCCCTATGCTCCTGAGGTTTGCAATCCTTGCTAGCAACTCCGTCCTGTTGTATCACCCTTTTGATTGAGCATTGGCTGTATACCTCTAGCAGTAGGCTTCCTGACTGTACATTCCTCCAGCTGTAGGCCTCTTGACTGTACGGCCTCCAGCTGTAGGACTGGTTCTGTAAGCCCCTGGCTACAGTTTCCTCACTGTATGGCCCTCCAGCTGTAGGTGTACGGCCTCCAGCTGTAGGGCTGTTTCCATAGATCCCTGGCTACAGTTCCCCTAACTGTATAACCCTCCAGCTGTAGGTGTACGGCCTCCAGCTGTAGGGTTGCTTCTGTAGATCCCTGGCTACAGTTCTCCTAACTGTACGACCTTCCAACTGTAGGTGTACGGCCTACAGTTGTAGGGTTGCTTGTGCGGATCCCTAGCAACAGTTCTCCTGACTGTATGGCCCTCCAGCTGTAGGTGTACGGCCTCCAGCTGTAGGGCTCCTTGTGTAGGCCATTGGCTACAATCCCCTGGCTACAAAACCTCTTAGTTATACAGCTCTATTAGTTGTAGAGCTTCTAGCTGTAGGCCTCCTGACAGTTCGGCCTCCAACTGTAAGCTCCCTGGCTGTACAACTCCTTGGCTACAAGTCTCCAGCTGTAGGCTTCCTGATTCCCTGGCCGTAGGCCCTTTTGACTCCCTGGCTGTAAGCCTCCTAGCTTCCTAGCTGTACAACCTTCTAGTTCCCTGGTTATATAGCTCTACAATTCACTTGTATATTTGTAGAAGAATTCGTAAGCTCGTAATGAAGTAGTAGTTATTGATATTGGATTCAGAAGTAGTTGAATTAAAGTGATATAGGAAATCGAAAGTTTGAAAGTCTTGATGTATTTTCCTGGCTTATGAAGAGAAATATATAAAGAATGTAGGAGCTTTACAGATAACTCTATAGGACTAGCAAAGATTTCCGCGCATTTGCAGCGCCCTCCTTCCTAAGGAGGCCTGGAAGGATGTCGTCTTCTTGTGAGAATAAAAGGGAAAGGTTAAATTAAAAGTATAAGAGCTTCATAAAGTACTCTCAAGGCGAATTAAAGATGTAAGAGCTTCACAGAGTACTCTTAGGGCAAACTGAAGATGTAAGAGCTTTGCAGAGTGCTCCCAAGGTGAATTGAAGATGTAGGAGCTTTGCAAAGTACTCTTAGGGGAATTGAATGTGTAAGAGCTTTACAGATAGCTCCACAAGACTGACAAAGGTTTTCGTGCATTTGCAGTACCTTCCTTCCTAAGGAGGCCTAGAAGGATGTTGTCTTCTTGTAAGAATGAAAGGTAAAAGAGTAGTTTTTCGAATAGAATTAGTCAATTAGCTGACTATGCAACTCTGTAAGTGGACTGCCTGACGTCCAACTGAACATGTTGTTTTTGGCAAAAACAAGTTCAACAACAATAGCTATGAAAGTAAACCGCTTGACGTCCAACCGATTAAGTTATAAGTTAGTAAATAACTGTTTCCCCCTTCGACTGGGTAGATTTCAGCTTTGTAAGTGGACCGCCGGATGTCCAACCAAACAGAAGTTGTAATCTCCTGAGATTCAGCTTCAAAAGTGGACTGCTTGGCGTCTAACCGATTGAACGATAATCTCTTGATCTGTATGTACAAACTGATCAGTGTCAGTATACCTAATTAAGGGTTTAACACGAAGTACAGCATGTAATTCCTTTACGTGATATACTTGTTATGTTGATAATTATTGATTATTAAGTAGGAGGTGTATATGTAGAACGTATACAACCCCTTGATTACCTAATCCACACTAACGTTAATTACACGTGACTAATACGTGATTATTGGAACCAACAGTAATATATTATTAATATATTAATAATACATTAAGAATATATTACTAATTTTAATAACATAAGGTTATTACTGTTTTAAGTGAATTTTCAGGCTAAGGAATCAAAGTTAATAAAGTTCTATATACTTTTGAATTACTTGAATATCCAGAAACAAGTGAAAATGGAGTTGTATATATAGTTAACTTAACTTATATAACAGATACTCAAATTAAAACAATTTGTAATAATGTAAATAATTTGATTCTTAATATATTTAGAATATATTATTAATATATTAATAAGTTTAATATTATTACTAAAAGAAAAATAATAGCAAACCTTCTTATTCAAGAATATTGAATAATACTTCTTGTTATAGAAATATTTTTTATTATACAAGAGTAATATATTGTGAATATCTTGATTTAATTATACAAAATATATAAATTACTTAATTGTCTGATTAAAATTAGGAATTGATAATAAGTATTCAAAAGAAATTACTTGAATCTGCAAGAGAAAAAAAAAAGTAAGCAAATAAGTATGTATAAAATATAATATATTAATAATACATTATTAATATATTTTTAAATAGTTTTTATATTTTTGCTTAATAATTATTTGAAAAAAGAAAAGCTTATGCACATCAACTTGATGATTGCAATTTAACATTAGTTGTATTTAGAATAAATGTAAGTATTATTCTTAATATAAATTTAATATATTAACATTATATTAACTATTATCTAATACAACTTTATATATGTTTAAGTGTAAAAACATAACATCTTCAAATCAGTATTTTTATTAATCAATTCCTTCATTWATATATGAATTAGGTTTTATTTTATAATAATTAATAGATAGGAATCCTTAAAAGAGAAAATGAAATATGTTCAATTATTGAATAGAATCNAAACTAAAAAAAAAATATTATGGTATATTTTACTTTAATACATTAACAATATATTATTAATATATTATAAGAATTGATTATATTCAAGGATTAGGCTATTTAATTCATTAWTTTTTTTAAAGTTCGATTTTAATTATTTTAACCTGATAATATAAAGGATTATCCTTATATTATTTAGACTTTACATGATATATATACACATTTACCATTATTATTATTAAAAACTTTAAAAAACACTTATTGATAGTATTATATTTATTATATAACAAATTAATAATTTATTATTAACAACT
>NCSJ02000399.1:0-36605 GCA_002812745.2 Scytalidium lignicola
CCAAGAATCTCTCCTTCATCAGGAAAGGCTCCAGAAACGACTGGAGATGGAGAAACAACTGGAGATGGAGCCTGAGTGCTTGATTTTGCAGCTTGCAGGCGTGTAACACGATTCTCTGTAAGATCAACGTGTGTAATATCGGAGTTGGTATGTCCTTGTTCAGGCTTCTTATTCTTTGAGCCTTTCGGACGACCACGACCACGTTTGGTAGGTACAACTACTTGAGGAAGCTCATCTTCAGACACCTCCTCCTCCTCCTCAGTAGGTTGTACAACCTCCTCAAACGTGGAGTTCAACTGTGGAGGGAGAGCCGCATCTTGCGGGGTAGAAGGTGGAGATAGTGGAGAACGTAGGGAACTAGCTTCAGCAACAGCTTCAGCATCTTGAGCCTTGACAACAAGCTCTTCTAGGCGTAGATTACCCTCAGTGAAGGTAATATGAGAAGTGCGGACCAGTTTGTAAGTGCGTGAGAGAACCCAACAACGATAAATCGAGCTGCCCTCAAAGCCTAACAATATGCCCTCTTCAGCCCTAGAAGCCATCTTTTGGGATGCTACACAATGTTCCTTGTCAACATGTATAAATATTTTGGAACCAACAACACGAAGGTTCGATAGATCAGGTTTGCAATTAGTACTAGAGGGAGAAACCTGTTTCATAAAGGCTTCAAATGGAGTAATATCACCTACAAGAGTTCTGGTTACAAGACGATTGCCAATATATATAGCTGATTTGTACACCTTGTTCCAGAGTGTAAGGGGAATGCCAGCGGCAATCATAATGGTGTGAGTTCTTGTAAATATGGAGTGTTCAGCTCTCTCAAAGACTCCATTTTGCCATGGTGTATGGGGAGTAGTCTCTTTATGTCGAATACCTTTGTGACTACAAAAGGTATCAAGTTTCTCTCCACCAAACTCGTTTCCACCATCGATTCGAATCAATTTGGGAGTGATATTCCACTGATTCTTGAGAAGGGCACAATGCGTAACTATAGCATCATATGCACCCTTCTTTTCTTTATAGGTATAACCCCAAGTAGCACCAGAGCAATTATCCATTATAGTAGTGGCGTAGTGATGCCCATTATAGCTGACAGGTGTAACTGTACACACATCGATATTCAAGACCTCACCAACTTTGGTGGATCGTTTTCTAGGTTGTCGAGAAACGCCCTTTTCAGAGCGACTACATTCACATGCCTCGCAAAGGAAGGGGTCTTCGTCAGAGGCCTTCTTCACCAGCTCAGCGTCGATACCAAGAGTAGCTTTAATTGTATTCTTGACGACTTCAAGGCTTGTATGTGCTAAACGTTGATGAATAATGTCCAGACTAGGGACTGTTTGACGAGCAGGGAATGCAGAAATAAGCGTTGTTGGAATGGATGCCAATCTTAAATAAATACTGGCAGGGGAAGTAATAACAGCACTGTATTCGATGTTGTTCTTATCGAATATACCAGATGAAGTGACACAAGCGTCATCATTTTGTACAAGGAGTCTTAAGGCTCCGAAAATATTGACCGGAAATGTAGGTATATACTGTACATTGGTAAGTGTCAAGAGGAAGGATGAACCATCCGAACGAGTGGTTTCGAGTGTAACAGTGCCTACGCCCACAATCGGAGCAAAACCGTTACTTGTCTCCATAGGATGAAGATCAGAACGCGTTGAGTAAGAGCCAGAATCAAACCAATTAAGATTATTGGTGATGTGATCAGTGGCACCTGTATCTGCAATCCACTGATTGCGTGTAAACATGGAGAAAGCCGTAGGATTGGCAGTGACCAAGCTGGCAGTGACTAAGCTGGCAGAGTTGAGGTTGACAATGTTGGATTTGTCCTTTGAATCAGACTTCTTAGGTTTATCCTCACTTTTCTTCTCCTTCTTCTTGCCAGACCACTTTGCCTTATATTCCTCAAGCTTTTCAGGATGCTTTTGAAAGCAATCAGATTCCTTGTGACCGTTCTTCTTGTAATGGTTGCATTTGACGTCCTTGGAGTTCTTCGAATTGTTCAAGTTCGAATTGGAATTGTTCTTGCCATACATGACAGCACCAGAAGAGCTAATAGCAGATATAGATTCATCAGCAATGTCCTCCATAAGTTGAGTAAGTGTGGGTAGCTTCTCAGATCTGCCAGCCGAACGCTGACGTTCAGCCCAAATAGGATATTCATCCTCAAGACCAGAAATAAAGACAAATTGATAGAGAAGCTCCATGTTATCACCCTTGACAGCCTTCAAATTGGCTATCATCGATTTGAACACGGCAATATACACGTTCGTAGAGTTGAAGTGACTGTGTTTGACGGAGATCAGCTCAGACAGGAACTTTTGTTGCAGATTGCAACCTTTTCCCTGATATTGAGCTTTCAAGGTAGCCCAAGCAAGCTTTGCTGTATCACAGTCCTTGATCAATAACGTAGCCTCGTCGTCGATATTGACATTAAGACACATATGGGTTTTGGCGTCATCTTTACGCCAGGCCTTCCACTCAGGAGTATCTCCCTTGGGAGGTGAAACAATGTTACCAACGTGATCTTCAAGACCTTTAGACCGGAGCAAAACCATAAGACGGGAGCTCCAAAGGTCGTAATTCTCTGAACCCTTGAGTCTTTGGTCCTTTGGAAGAACCACAGTTCCAGAATCGTCGGCCATGCTGAAGGTGATGGCTAGACGCATGGATATGGGTAAACAAAGACAAAAAAGGTGCCAATCAACACAATCGACACGAAAGAAGAAGAGTTAGCCCAATTACGTTGCTACCGGAGCGCATAACCTGTTGAATTAAGCACAGCAAGAGGTTGCGTAATCGGGGTTACTCAAATATATTGTGGTGTTGTAGTGTAGCTACGTACGTACAAGTGAAGCTAACTACTAGAAAGGGAAGTCACGTGTAATAGGTGAAACGTGGTGCCTAAGGTGGCAACTAGGATATCACAACACATAAATTACTATTATAAACAATGAGACGGCAATTTGGCTGCTGTTTTGGGGGGTTTTGGTCGCTGCTTTCGGTAGCCAACTTGCCAAAATCTCGCGCTGCTTTAGCGGTCGCTTCCCCCTCGGGCCAAAGCGAAATGGCCTTGCGGCCTGATCGACCTCCTCGTTGTCGAGCGCTAGACATGACCGCTAAAAAAAAAGATGAGCGTGAGCACGACGCAAATCCGTTTCTCCGATTCTCTCGTTCTCACTTTGCGAGGAGCTTTTTTAGGGGGAAGAAAATGGATGGCCTCCATCCTTCGGTGACTCAAGATGGCGGCCATCCTATATCTTTACCCACCCTCTCTTCTCCCCTCGATACTTCTCGTGGTCAAACTCCCTCTTGCTCCATCTCTTTTCTCCCCTCCAAGACGATCCGTTTAGGAGCAGCTTCCTTTCGCAGCTCTTTTACATTGTCCACACTACTCTTATTAGCATGCCACGACATCGGCAGGTTTTAGCCAACCCGGACGATTCAGATACTTCGTCCTCGTCAGACGACGACTCAGTATTCGACATCGACGAGATCGAAAGTGACTTGGAGAGCGAAGCCACGAGTGTCGAGGACCTTGACGTCGACGACAACCATGACCTTGAGATTGACGTTGAAGACCAGGTTCAACTCTTTGGCGGGAATATTCACCCCCCGGAGTATTACCGGCAAGCAGTAAAAGAGTTCAACGAGAGCGCGTTCGACTCCGAGGATTACAGTCCAGGGACAAACTTACTCCTGGATGCCGTGGAGGAGCAGTGGAGCCTGTATGAAGCCCGCGATCGCATTCTCTACTTGCTTGCTAACGATATTTCCTGGCAGATACTGTGCTATCATCCAACGTGATCCTCGAGAATGTTTCAAGTTATTCTCGATCTCTCAAGAAAATTTGAAGTTACGCTCTATCCCGGAAGCAGAACATTTCAAGTCTTTGATCAGCCTTCTCTATAACTTCTTCGACTGGAGGTTGAATCAGAGACTCAATAAAGATGGCAGGAAGCTACGCGGAATCAAAAAGAAAAGCTCCTTGAGCACACTCTGGAAGATCTTTAGGCTCGTTTGTGAGAGAGCTACAGGCGACAAGCTGAATCCTAAACTGAATCGTAGCATGCATAAGGTATCTCTTTATTCTAGCTCAGCAGGAATCTTCACTAACCCCTGACTTCTATAGGTTCTTAGAGCACTCGCAAAGAAGCACAAGCTAAGCGACCAGAGGAGGGCCAACCGCTGTATGACGATTGACAATCTTGAGCAGCAAATCGAGACAACACTAAGCACAACGAAGAAGTCATTCAAGCTCGGAGAGTTACGGATCCTGGCCGTGCTCTTCCTCCTCCTGCTTGCCCCAGCTGGTGCTCGCCCAACGTCGATACTACGACTACGATTCGGGGATATCCTGACTGTGCTGGTGCGAGATCCAGAAGGCGGGCCGCATAATATTCTAATTAAGTTTACGCTCGCATTCACCAAAACGTACCTTGGCGAGAAGGATGCGTAAGTCCGCCCAGCATCTGTAATGGATATCGAATGCTAATGCCTTCTCAGGAAAACCTACCCCCTTCCCGAGACGTTATTTGCCGAGTCCTTGTTCCTAAGCCCGCACGTCTTCCTCCTAGGCATCTTGTTCCGGCATGGGGCTTTTCGCGCACGCAACCTTACTTCGCCGCACCAATTGAAGACGCTCGATATCCACCCCGGCGAGCTTGAGATGCAGCTGCCGCTAAGGCAGGATTTGAAAGATGTCTACGTATTCCGGCGAGCTGTCCAGACACTCACGGGCCTTGATATATCCGATAACCAACCCATATCCTATGCGATGATGGCCGCATGGATCAGAAGGATCGGCGAGATACTGGGATTAGAGATTCCAACCATTCCTTACAACCTACGCTACAATGCTGCCAATGAGTGGACTTCAAACGGTCTGTGTCTCCCTCTCTCATTACCATGCTAAGCTAACCTGGACCTGTGTAGTCGATGTGAGTGAAGCTCTTCGTAACCTTGCGATGGACCACGCCAACTCGGTGCCACTCCAAAGGCATTACCTTGGACGCGACATAGACAAAGATCTCTTCAGCATCCTCAAGGGAACAAAGCCACAGCATGCACTCGTGAAGCAGTCTTGCAGCGTCGGCCACTCCATTAGCAAGCGTCGGCCTGTTGACCTGACACCCGAGCAGTCCGCATCTGTTAACACTCATCCACTAATTCGACGCCTGACCCTAGAGCTCCGGACATTGCGCAAAGGATCCAGCGAATACAGAGCAGTCCACCACACGCGGAAAAAGGAAAGGCAGCGATTACGGAGGGTGCTCAAGCAAGAAATAAGAGACAAGTGGACAGCCGAGCAAGCCGTGGACGATATCGAGCGCCAACTCGACGGCCTTGGATTTGCCAAGTCTGCACCAGACACGTCCTGTCGTCCTCAGCGGCCAGCACAGAAGCGATTGATGGAAGTGCTCAAGGCCCCAGCCGCCACCGACCTCGAGGGGCAGTACCGGCGGAGGGACGAGGGTATTGACGCCATCGCTTTGTACTGCACCGTAGAGGAAGGACGCATTATGCCTCTGAAGTCCTCGGGATCAGCGGGAAAATCGCGCGACTCTTTTAACCCAGACCCGCCACCTAAGAGCCTATTGTATGCCGCTGTAATGTCCATTTTTATCAAGCACGAGAAGGAGAGACCCCGGAGATACTTTATCTGCATCGGAATGGCAATGTCTTTGTCGTCAGATGATCCCCGCATTGAAGAGCTTATCCACGAGTTCTATACTTCGGGAGATTTGACAAAGCACTTCAAGCGGACACATCTATCCAAGTATAAAGAAGGTCCAAGTGAGTGCAGAGTCTGTCGAATGACTCTTGAGCGTAAAATGTTTTTCCAGAATCATGCATTAACAATCCATGGAACGGTGTCGTGACAGGGCAATACTTTTTGCAGGTCGAGGAAAGAAACAGTTTTCTTGCAGACGAAGTTTTTATCTCTTTACTGGTGAGCATTTTGTCATGGCTTTTATATGATTGGAGACTAATTGCGAAGGTGAGGGCGTTCACTTGTTTTTATTTTTATTTTGTAAAAGCATGCTTTTAAGTATTAACCATAGGATAAGCATATTCTTAATCAGCAAGGCTCTTCAAAGTCCTTAACATAGTATTAGTAAATTGTCGTTAACAATAATGTCACCGTCTACTACACAGTTATACGTTCTGGCTGACTCGCGATATTCGCATTGGTAAAACGACAATCCACCGAATGTACCTATGCTAAAAGACTAAATTGTTACCCTTCGCAACAGTAGCGTCTTCCAAGCGACAGCGCAATGAATGCTCTAGTGTTAGGGAGCCAAAATCGTACCCCGGGTGTTGTGCAAACCCCCAGAACACTGATCGTGCTAACACTAACAGGTCAAATTTGGCCTTCCTATACAGCGCTAGCGTGCGAAAAGCGGAGGAAAAATGAGTGCGTTGACGTCGCCCTCTCAGGGGCAGCAAGGAGGGGTGAAAATCAAGCTCCCACAACGCTGGGTCGGTTAGTTCCGGCTCATACTTAAAAGGCCGACAAACACACCTTATCTCGGAAGCCACATTGCTGCTGCTTCATCCCTTTCTCCCCGATTCATGATGGCTATCATTTATGATCGAAACGTATCAAATCCACTTTTGCTCTCGGAAATTGTGGGAATGGTCGTCGACAATGTTCACATGGTACCAGATCTTTTGAGTTGTGCCTGCGTAAACAGCACTTGGAGCGTGGCAGCTTTGAAGAAGCTCTACAAAGGCTCCCTGAACGACATGCAGTTCCGCACGCCTGACATTAGATCACTTAATTGCCTCTTTGTTGCATCACGAGAGCGATTCGGACGAAATATGGGCTTTGTGAAACATATTCTCCTTTCTCCAGAGAGTCCAGCAGTTGATGGAGCAGCACACCCGGATCATAGGCTTCTATGCATCGAGAAGTGTCGAGCGATGCGCCATCGTCAATCTGCCGAGCTCCTTCTGCGGCCGCAAGGAGAGGGCCTTGCAAGCCTCACAATCCCCTTTGAGATCGGGGGTCAAGATTGGTCGCTCATTTCTGACCTCTTTCTCCCTCGAACAGTTGAGTTTTTGGCTATTGATGACTGCTACACTGGGCTTTTGATGGCCAGCTCCAATTATTCCCAAGAACTGATCACCCCGGCTGTGAGTCTTATCCGCTCCGCGGTTCTCCCCTTCCCAAAAACCATCTCTGACCTCAATAGGATAAGTTCTCAAACCTCAAAGCTCTCACAATCTACAAATTAGAAAGCAGCGGAGATATTGATAAGCTTTGTCGATTGCTTAAAAGTTGTAATTTGCAGTTTTTCCACCTTGAAGAACCACACGGAAGTCAAAGCTTAACCCAATCCGACATCGCGGAGCTCATGTCGTGCCTTCGACGACAAGAAAATCTCAAGGCGTTGGCGTTGATCATCCTGCATTGTGCCCCCCTATTAGAATCAGCATCCACGATGTTGACAAGCGAGGAACAGGGAGCCCCATGGCCAAAGCTGAAGATGTTGCACCTTAAGGTTGCGGATCAACATTGGCTGGGCAACTCCTAAAATTTGAGAAGCTTCAAATCCTCACCCTGCAAAATTCTGCACCCGAGATCTTCACTATCAGCCAGAACTCCATCGAAAAGATTTCGAAATGCCGACATCTACAGGCCATCGATATCGTTTTCCATGAGCTCGATGATATAGAAGCGCTCCTTGATATCGCCCGTGGCTGCCCCCTTTTACAAAAGTTTAGCGTAAGGCAGCTAGGCCATTGGGTGGAACCGGAGCTGGCGCAAGACCTGTGTATAGGTCTGTTGCATGCCCTGCCTCGCCTGGAGTACCTTGAGCTTAATTGGAGGTTCCGGCTCGACGGTGCAAGACTTCAAGACCTCGCACGTCGCTGCCCGCGACTAACCGTTCTTGCGCTGCCTCGGGCTCGATTATGTCTCTCTCTCGCGTTGTTGACAACAGCTCATCCTTTCTGGCAGTTAGAGATCATGCACTTCGCAGGAATATTCTTCGAGGATCCACGACGCTTGATGCAAGGGGACAAAATCGGGGCCATTGCAACGGAGTGGCGCAGAATGTTCCCGAAGCTTCGAGAAATGCCATGCCCGGCGGATGTCTACTCTTCGTATATCCAGGAAGATGGTTTGAACGAAGAATCAGAAGAAGATAGGGCCCATGTGAGTGCTGATGAAGAGATGTCAGATTTGAGCGAAGGATCAGGAGGAGACTGGGCCGGTGTGAGTTCTGATGAAGAGATGTCAGATTTGAGCGAAGAATCAGAAGGAGACTGGGCCAGTATGAGTGCTGATGAAGATATGTCACTAAGTGAGCCGGGGCTTGACTTTGACAACTACGAGTCTGACTGGTTTATTTTACGGACGAAGCTGTGGAAGGTTCTTGGTTACGGAAAAGACCCGGCCATCCATGATAAGATCCAAAATATGTGGCAAAAGAATCTTGAAATCGAGACAATTGGCTGGCCTGTAGTGCCTTTAGTAGCGTTTTCGGACCCAGACGAGCACTCCACAACCGCTAAATGGCGCCGATAACTGGAGGCGTAGTCTGCGTGGACGACAACTTCAACCGAATTCAATTGCAGGCTTGCTGAGTGCTAGATCGAGATACGCGTTGTTCAAGGAGCACTGAGTTCCTTAACCATTGTTCATCTACTTCACAGGACAGATATTCACACATGTCAAGCTGCGGATCCAGTGCACGGTGTGACAACAGTTCCAGCGGAGACCTAGATCTGGTCAGGCGTATGATCTGAACGGAGAGTAACTCTCTCAGAGACTGACAAAGTGCTCATATCCGGAACTGCCCATGGATTACAACACGGAAGCTCAAGCCCACCTCCGTCAGTCCAGGAAGCGCTCCTAGAACGAATGATAGAACAGATATATCAACACCGTCGTCCACAATGCTATGCTACTCTTCACAAACGCTAAGTGCGATTTCGAGAGGTACTTATCTATCGCTTAATCCTTATTGTACAAATCTTTTGCTGCTTTTACTTAACTTTTAAGCCTTAAATACTAACTAGTGTTGCACATTACGATTGAATACAACCACCTCAGATGACTAAATCTAGGGAAAACATATAGNAAAACGCGTAAGACAAGGATGATACCCGTAAGAAGAATTAGATCGTTTATTGATTTAACTTCTAATCCTAATCCTAAAATATTGAATTTTCCACACTAATTTTCTAACCAAGTCTCTCGGGACCTGCAATTCAAGTGCCCAGACAATCCACGTGATAGGGACCTAGCGATCATTTACAATAGTGGTTTGATATGAGCTGTGTGCACAAAGTGATTAGCTGTATCACCAACGGTTCTCGAAACCTACATAGGTGGGGGAGTGACACACTGCTGTCGATAGTTCCTGATAAAGATTGGTATTCACGGATCTTGCGATAGATCTCGTGCTCTTGTCGAGCAATAGCTTAACGATCGTCTTAATAAAAAGCCATGAAATCACTTATCCCAAACGGGACTCTCCATAACCTCAAATATAACACATAAAACAATGATACCGATTTGGTTATATTCCCCGAGAGGTATAATATCAAAGTTAATCAAGTACTCTAACGAATAAGTCTGCGTCACACAGGCTTCTCTCATCACCGTCTTAACTTAAACAAGCCATGACTCTTAGAATACCACCCCTTCAAGTTAACTACTAACCATATGAAGAGATTCCTACAAAATACAATGAAGACGTACGTCAATTGTATAGCTCCGCGAAGATACCAATTTCCAAGCTTCAGTAGTAATACTATGTTGGTTATACAACAATTTGTCGTATTTTGAATTACAAAGCGCCAGAACAAGCACGATTAAACTGCATTAGTATACTTCCGAACAGAGCCTTATCATAAGCTTTTGAGCTACTCTATTAAGGCAAAGCTACATGATTTACAGATTGGACTTAGTAGGAAGTGGGTGTTTACGTCTGAATTATAGTATTTACACTATTGGAAGAAGCGTCCTAAACAAGGCACTTGTGCATATAGTGTTTATATAAATTAAGGCGTAGAAAGGTTCTAGGGAGGGCTACAGAGGTCTGTATTGCTAAACGATTGGTGCGGAATACCAACATGCAGCACACGCAATATAAGCATGGCTTACTTATTATCTCTGTGGCACCTTCCCTACCAAGTAGTTACGGCCGATGTGTGAGCCAAATCCAGGTTATTTCTTGATAAATGCTACTTATTTAAGCATTCCGAACCAAAACATGTAATGCTCAATTTCGCAACCAGCAACATTCTTCAGTTGATTCAATCGTTTTGCGACCACTGTCGGTTCTACAAGCTCAAGTGCACTATTCCAGCTGAATCTGATAGCCCGTGGCATGTGAACGATGTACGCTGAACGTATATGAGCTATGGTGCCGTGTGTTTTTGGGTGACGCAGGTAAACGAACCGGTCAAGCAATGCCAAGAAGCGGGCTGGTCCGGGCCACCCCGCCGCCATACCCCCCCTGAGGACTTTTTATAAAACCATAACATTATTGGTTGTATAAAAGAAGGTGCGCATCCTCAAGGGGTGAGTGCACAAACCTGGTGGGTTTTTGTTGGGTTTTTACTGGGTGGTGCTCGTTCCAAGTGGGTGCCCCTTCTGCACTCTATGCAAGCGGCAAACTCAATTGCAACAACACACGCAGTCTCGATCAAGTCCAACGGGCAATTCAATCGGCATCACGACGGCCTCAATGCAGTTCCAAGGTTCTGGCTTGCTTACTGGTGGAACATCTCTTCGGGCTCATTAAATCGATCCTGATGGCTGCCACATATGTTTGCAACTTGCTAACTTCAACAACCTTTTAACGAGCCGGATGCAATAAGTCTGTTGCACAGCATATATTGCAATAAAAATCATAAAATTTCGGTATTAAAAATCTATTTAACTAAAATCAGGCCATTTGTATTATTTTGTTATATGTTATTCTATTCTTTCTCATTGTAATCACCATCTCTTGCTCGGTTGTTGGTTGTATTTTACGTACGTTTGTGAGAACTGCTGAAGGACAGACTCTCTGCACCCGGTTCGTAAGATGCATACATATCCGATATTGGTCGACTGCATGACCAATATTGGCTGACTGCATCTTTGAACTTCTGACGGTAGAGAATCAGCCAATTGTCTATCAGAGAGGGGAAATAACAAGCAGTAGAGGTGTATATCTGAAGTATAGTATACATAGTGGCTGGTTTAGAATGCACCAGACCAAGTTCACCGACTACTACAGCATGGCTGTCTAAAGCTGTGCTTCTACTATAAAGACACACAGAGTGCCTCGTAGAAAGGGGATTTCGAACATCAGCTAATATTATTACTCTTATCTTGACCAATCTACATACATCGACACAACAACACTCTACCGGCTGATCCTCACAACATTCTCCCTACCAATGCAAAGATGACTCGCAACTGCTTCATCACATTTACAGTCTTGGCTGTGGCTGCGATAGCTACCGCCGCGGCGGTGGTTTCGCCAGTTTCAACAGGGACTGACGTGACCGGCACTGTTACAACCAAGGAACTCGTAATATTCTCTCCCCCAAAAAACATTACCTCGCAAGCACTTGGCCAGACGTCAACCGCACTGTCTATCCTCCCTGAGCCGGACATTGGACCTTTGGGTGCGATTCTTTGGGCAGCAGTCATCGCAGGTGGTTTTCAATTCTCTGCATCGGTTTGCGGTGCCACCGTCACCGTCGGTGGACCCGCTGGCGCCGCGGTCTGTGCCGTTGCCCTCGCTGGGACACTGCTTGCCAGTGCATTTGCAATCTACAAGGTTGGGAATGCCAAACGTTCAACAACCGTGGATTGGTACATGGATGTTGATCCTGCCTATGCCCCAACTATCAGCTGCGGTATCACATGCCAACTGGAGACTCGCAGTCCCCATAACAAGTGGACCCTCTTTGGTAACGTAACGACGAATGGAATAGCTCATACAGTGTCTTTCTTCCAGAACGGCAACATAAAAGGCATCAGAGCCGTTCAGCTTGGCACCAAGCTGCCAGCCGTTACTAAACGCCAGGATATCATCATCACGGAAGAAGTCGTCGTAGGAGATAGCGCCACGGGCACAGCGGACTGGATTGGCACCATGTATTAGGAAGATGGACCCGAAGCTGCGTGAGCATTCTCATTTCCTATTGCCTTGCAAAAAACTAACTTTCTCAACAGATGGGACAACTGGTCTGCAGATGAAGACCAGGCATCCACATTTCTAGGTGAATATATGGTTGATAATGAGGTCGAGATCGCCTGCTTTGACGTGTCGGACGACAGTGGTGGTGGCCTCGGAAGCATCTTTCTACTTGATGATATTGATGAGGAACTACTTTACGCCAGTGATACAACTATGGAGGCGGTCCTTAATGACTGCATTGATATCATGCCTGCGGCCGACCAGAAGAGACGTTTGAAGAGAGGAGGAGATGTGGAAAGTATTTGATCACATCATGGAGGACGCTCTGCAGAAGCGATCCGGACGGCTTGGAAATGTGGCAGTGGCAGTGTACGGGGTTTACTTTCATTAAAGCTCTTTAACAAAGGTTGATTTGATTTGATTATCTCGTACTCACCTCACTTCATCATGTGATAATAACCAGCGACCGTCTTGCTTTTATTTAAGTCTATTTAACTATCCGCTAAAAGAAATGCGTTCCGGCCGAAGAGCCAATCATTTCACACAGGAAATAGCAAGCCTAAGATTTGTGGTGCTGATTAAATGGAATAGCATGAAAGAAGGGTGACTAGCTATGGAATCGCTTTTCATTTTCCCACGATACTTGCCACGTATCAAGGAACTCCTTTGCTTTGCTCTTGTTTTCCGTGATCACAGCTTCCGCTGTCTTGAACGACTGAGGAAATACGAGTTTCTCAGTGATAGTTAGGGGATCGGTGAGATATTTGGCGAGCATCGCAGGGTCAGTTCTCTTTCCAATGCTTGTTTGATGTCAGACCACTAGATCCTCAGCCAGTTATGCTAGTCAGTGGTTTACTTACCTGCTACCATCATCGCTAAGAGTTGCTGAAGGACTAGATCTTGTGGACATAGTAGCGTGATATATCGTCACCGTACTTTGCTTTGTTCTTATGATATTGGAATTGCACTCACATCTCAAATCAATAAAACAAGGATGATGCTTAATATAACATTTTCGTTGTTTTCCAATTCTGAATGACTTTCAGTCAACACACTTGATCAGGACCACATCTTTTGCAGTGCGCNAAAATTGACCGCCTAAGAAACAACCACAACGAGGCAAACCCGCTTTCTTCAAGGCAGGGCGAGCATTACCACACTTGTGCCTTTTTGCTCTGATTAGCTGAGTTTGAGAGCGGCGAAATCATTAATCCGGACCATTGAGATCTTAAAGCACAGTTGTGCTCTCACTCCAGCCGCGCTCGAAAACTTCAACTTGAACAAGCACCTGAAATCTAATATCCAGATGCGACAACAAACTTTGACGTTTAGCTCTGAATATCCTTACTATATCGAAAGGGTTAAATAGCATAAGTGTTTGAAATATTTTATTATTGGCTTAGGCACCCCTGCCCAAACGAGCTCCTTCAAATGAGTACTTACCCCTCTCTTGATTTCCCCTTTGATGATTCTCACTGCTAAATATTATCTTGAGGATTGCTAGTTGGTAGTGAACTATGAAACTTGCCTAAATATGGACCTTTAATAAAATGGATAACTTGATACGGACGACTGTTGCAGAGGTTGAGCAATAAGGCTACGACCTGGATGATATATCATTGGATCACGACCTAGCGACCGAGCGAAAATATATGCTTATCTTTAGCATTCTCTTAATTAATGATACCGTATTCACTCCTATACATAGATCCTTCCGCAATCTTTAGGCCCCCATCTTTCTCATCTTCTGCTGAAAGATTTACCATATTATACTCCTGTCACATATGCAAGAAGGGTTTTAGGACTCAGCAAGATCTCCAGTAAGAACGTTTCCAAGCAAGTATGCCAATTAACTAATCTCATTAACAGAGGAAGCATTTAACAGATCGTGGAGGTCCCTATAGGTGTGACAAGTATGAAGGTGGATTGTTAACGCCACGCCGCCCCACGACCACGAATTGCTTCATGCCCACCCTACATCATCTCAGAAGTGTTATCCCGCGTATTAAAGCTTAAGTCAGGTAAACTCTCCCCAACGTCGTTCAAGCAGAATTCCAACAGAGTTGATCCAACGAACCCTAGAACCAAGTACCCCTGGAATGATATCTCGACAGAAACTAACTCTACTTGTCACTCAAGAAACTTGTCTCATAATTCAACTACAGTTGAGCAGAGTGAAAGTCTTTCCATGCCTTATCAGCGTCAAAATGGGAAATACATTTCAAATTTATCGACTATCAACAGAAATGTTGACCCAGTCTCAAAGCCAAAGAATAATTTGTGGTCGGACAATCCAAGTCTGCTAAAGGTAGATCCTGAATTTATGACCGGATCCCCAGACGAGTCCCTGGATTCAGGCTTATTTTCAGTATCCGATTCTTCAGAGCAAGCCGCATCGTTAGATAGCAACGAGTCGGCATATCCACTTCTCAAAACTTTACTTTGCAAACTTCTTACAGGATTCCAAAATACAACTCAATGCCAGTCATCTTCCAGTAGGAATGGGAGTGAGTCCGCAACTCAGGAAAGCCAAGCTAGATCTTCCTCTGCTAGGGAAACTTCAAGAAAATGTCCTTAAGAGAAAAGAAAGACAGGGTGATAACGATGAGGAAGACGGCTTCTTTAAGCATCCACGAAAGAAAACGGATCTTGGCCAGGGAAAAGCTCTTCAGAGATCATTTGCCTGTCAAACAACATATCTCTAGGAAACATACTACTGAGCGCTATTGTCAGCGTTGCTTAGACAAAAAATTTCCAGATGAGCAAGGTCTTGAAAGACATTTAGATCTTGAAACCTGTCCACGTAACGACCCTGCAATTCTGGAGGGGATCTCACATCACCAGCAACGGCAACTTACCCGGAAATCAAAATCAAGTCTCAGCGAAGAGAACCAGTGGTTTGCAATCTGGGAAATCTTATTTCCAGGACGTCAACGGCCAATCTCAGCTTACGTAGAAGCTGGTCTATCCATGCAGATGCGGCGGTTTCGTGAATACTGCTCGACTCATGGGCCAAGCACTTTGGCGGCACTGATTGAGTCCGATCCAACTTTGTCAGGACCGGAAACTACTGAGAACAACGCCGAGTGTATATCTAGAAAGGGTAATTCATCGAGGGATTGGCAATATTTTTAAGGAGTATTTGCACGCAAACCTCCCCTCAGATTCACCTAGGGAAGAACAGACATTATCTTCGGGACGTGATAACAGCTTGCAACCAATGCAACTTGAAACTCCGGGGAACTCAAATTCAGATAGTGGTGCGGTATTAGGAAGTCCACTCTCTTTCAGACAGACGGCATCTTCAATGAGCATGTTATCCGAATCTCCTAATATGACAGACTTAAGTTATGAAGACACCTCTCCTATACAAGATGGTATAGAGGACCAGTCTCGGGAATTGGACTTGCTTGATATCTCTGGAGGTGACCCTTTCCAAGATCAATTATACGACCCTGCGTTTTCTACCATTGAACAACTTCACAATGAATTTGACTTGGACTTCTCACAATTATGCCAAGACTTCCAGGATGAAGACTGCTTAGTCAAGAGCTGACCAGAATAGAGCATAACAGATGTTCACAAGGGGTATCTCACATGATAAAGATATTAAGATCAAGCAGCTTATAGAAACAGTTACTTATATTAATAACCTTAGAACAAAGCACGAAAAGGAATCAGTGTTTGATAACAAGAATTAGATTTATTATGATCAATTTATTATTTTTAAAAGCCTTTAGATACGTACTAGTTTAATACTAAAAACTACACTTGATGGCAAAGGTTAAAATGACAATTTAAGCAGATCAAGCTAGAGCCAGGCAAGACTCTGCCGTATCAAGCTTTGTACGACCTTTCGGAGGGCGAACACAGATGCTCCATGAATTGCCGGGGGGCATAGTACAGAAGGTATCAATTCAAAGTATTGTCAGCTCTGCTGTGCCTCAATTCTGTTCGCCCCGAAGAAAAATAGCATATTATGGCCATGGGGATTATTGCGGCGTGAAGAGAGTTACAGTAATGTACGTACTATGAAAGATTCATATACATTTACCTCGGTTTTCAGAGCTCTTAGACCGGTTAAGTGCATGTGATTTGTAAGGGAAAACCTAAATTTATTATATGCAACAATATTCTGAAGCTACTATTGGGTTGAGAAATAATATCTCGACCCCTTCGACAAGAGAAAAGAGAGGCACAGACCGTAAGTGGACAAAGGGGCACCAATAAGCATGCGAGGGCCATATTTAGAAGGGGCCCACCACTTTTAGGCGTGCATACCCGCAGACACCAATCCCGAAGTAGTAGCATGTCTCCCAGAAAGGAATAGTGCATCTCCACGGTCCAACCCGCACCTCGTCCTCTCAGGACATATTAGTCGACGCATTCATCCCCAAGTCCAGCCATTGCTTTTTAGAAAGACATATCAGGTCATACACTTCCGCTTCAGGGAATTGGCATCCATAGCTTGACCAAACCTCACACCATTGCTTCTGCCAGCTTTGGACCTGGTGGAGCCAATTAAGCAGAACTACGGACACGCTGCAGCTCCACTAACAGCTCATGGTGCTGTCATAATAATGAACAAGAACTTTAGTACGGGATTTCTCTTTGTGAATAAGACTAGTTCATCCGATGTTTTGACTCGAAGTTATAAGACAGAGGAGAGATTCACGATTCTAAGTCATGTACAGAAGCGGCGGCGGCAAAATGGCCGGGAAAAGAAGACCGAGCCATGGTCAAGCTACACATCATGCATGGTACCTACTTCTCAGGCAGAGTCACCATCAAATGTGGAAGAGGAGCGTCAAGAGAATCAACAGGACACCACCCAGGACCCGTTAGAAACACCGATAATCCGCAGTTCACCACGCTTACCTCACACCTATCCAGCCAACAACGGAGCTGATCCATTTCACTGTACGGTTGTCGGCAGCGATGCTTACACGCACTCGATGCTGCGTTATGCCTTTTCACACGTGGCTAAAAAGACATTCTTAGCAGAGGCATTTTCACTTCCATCCGTGCAACCAAATGGAAGACCCATGAGACACGCTCATATAATGGATGAGAGGTTGAAATGCTGTGTTAACGATGACATGCTCATGTATTCAACATTGGCATATGGCTCAAGTTGCATGGCTTGGTCTGTTGGTAAATATGAAGACAATAAACCGCCTGAGTACTTCACTGGAAAAGCGCTGCAAGCAATGCGGATGCGACTATCTAGGACAAATCTGAACCAAACACCAGATATCTGGCTGCTTCTGTCAATATACGCCCTAACGATCACCGAGTTCTGGAGTGCTGTGCCAGAACTATGGACTAAGTGCCCGCCGAGATATATCAGCGTCTTGAATTCAGATAAACGCAGTCGTCTTGAGGCTGCTAGAATTCATATGCGTGCATTGGTTAGTGTTGTCGATAATGCAGGTGGGTGGAAAGATGTCAATCCATATGTCTTAGAGAGTTCAGTTCTTGCCGACAAATACCTGGCTATCTACCAGATGACCACGCCAGTAATTCCTTTGACTTGGGATCCAGGACGAATGCCGAAAGCCAGGCAGAATGAGTTTCCTATAAATCCAAACAGTGTTCTTCCTCAGTTGGGCAAGAAGCTTCTTCAAATACCGATGTGTCAGGAGTTAACAGACGTAATTAAAGATGTGATCGATTTTTCAAGAGTGGCATACTGCACGTGGTCTTGTGTGGATATGCTAACAGCTCTCGATGAAAACTGGTTATTTTTAAGGAATCAAGCCCTTGTATACCGACTTTTATCGTTTTCGGATTCACTTGGAAACGTTGAGAACTGCGTACGTCTTACTACACTTCTCTTTATGCTCAATGCAACAGAATATCATGGTGCTTATGTGTCCGCCCGGACCACTCTTCAATATTTAACTGCAGCTTTAATCCATGCACGACTGTGGGAGGAGGGCTTTGAAAATGGAATCTTATTCTGGTGTCTATGTACAGGTGCTATGACCACAGAGCGTTCTCACGAGAAAGAATGGTTCCAAAGTATGCTGATAAAATTTTTCAAGTCCCTAAACTCTGTGTGGGTTAAGCAGGTCTTTCGGGAGGACCTGGAGGCGTACCTATTCCTTGCAGCAAAACAAGACACCCAACTTTCGAATTTGATTGATAATCTATCTGCAACAACACAAGCCTTACCGGATCAGCTAACGTAGGGCTATGTGTAGTAGCGGTATAGGGTACAACTGGACTATGATATTTTAGCGGAGAGCTTAGCACAGTGTATAGTTTAAATCTGATGAATCTAATGTACCTTTCCCTCGACTTACGTTAACTATAATATTACCCTAAAGTAGTTAGTAAATATAGCTCCCCCATACTAATAGTACATAAGCTACGGGTACGTATGTACACTAATTGATGGTTCGAACTGAGCAGCTTAGCATTTCCCATGTGCTAAGCCCCTAATCAAGTCATGGTTAATATTGATAGAAAGTTCTAACATTTTAATATGCCCGCTATTGGTAATAAGACAGCCAGTCACTGTGCCTTTGGAGGGACTAGCCAAATCAGGTAGCGTATAACGTCATCCCGTGTCTTTGAAAGTGTTTATTTACTGGCCTCCACTCGCATAGAGAACTCCACTTACAGCGGTCAAAGGAATAACTGAAGATCTGTGCAACTACGCCACTCAAATACAACGCACAGTGTACGTACATTTAATCTCGTTTTACGGCACGGCTCCTCAATCAGAACTTTATAAATGCATTAGACCTAGTTGCTGACTACCTGAAATGGGCATCATAACCTTACTAGTAGAGCCACGACTAAGATCCTGCAACAGTGCCTGAGCGTTATTATGAGGAAACTGTACTTGAATGCTGGGAATGGCCTAAATCATCTGAAAATGCATTGACGGATATATACGGCCGAGAACCAAGGGGCAATTCAGGGTAGCTTTTCACTATCTAAAATTATATAATTTCGTCATCTGCGGCAACGCAGCTGCTGCACCCAGAGGATTGCTATCACGGATATTTTATAATCTAGTGAATCTATTTATTATTACACCTTGTCCTATCCTTCTGAGAAAATATATAATCGTATCCTAAACCCAACTTTTGCAAAAGCATTCCACTTGCATCCTGTTCAGGCCACAGACAAATCCCTAAGCCGCATTGTCGAACCAAACAGCGCTTGCATATTATTCTAAATTGATCCATAATCATGAAGAATTTTATCCAATTCGTATCTTGCATGAGTGCAACTTTTGCTGGACTTGCTTCAGCGGCAAGCAATTTCGATAATGACCTGCGGACTATCCACCAATTCCCCAACTTGACGTGGATAGAAAATTTAGTAAGCCTCCTCAACTAATTAGTTAAGTATCTGTGATAGCATCTTCTAATGACTCTCGGAAACTACAGGCCATTCGTTCAAACGGACAGATCGTAGCAACAGACGTAGCTGGTGGACGAGTCTTCCTTGTCGATCCTAAATGTCCTCAAACTGAGCCTCCCATCCTCCATCATTTCCCTGAAAACACAGCCATTGCTGGTATCACTGAAGTCGAAGATGATGTGTTCTATACCGCTAGTTCTCACGGCACCGTATACAACTTTACATTCGCGAAAAACACCTCATCTGTCTGGGAAATTGATATGCGACACTACGACCATACAAAAAAGGTATCAGTACGAAAGGTGACAGATATCCCCAAGGCTGTAGTACCGAACGGGGTGACAACACTCTCAAAGGAATATGGCACAATCCTAATTGCCGACGCTGAGGGTGGCGTAATCTGGAAAGTCAATGTCCACACTGGTGAGCATGAGATTGTTATAGACAACGATTACCTCAAGCCGGACCAAGCTATACAGCCACCTTTTGGTGTGAACGGTATCCACATCATTGAGAAGCAAACGTCAAAGTCAAAGTCCATCCCGACACTCTATTTCAGCAACACTGATCGTGGTTATCTTGGTACTATCCCAATCTCACTCGAAACTGGCAAGGCAACCGGTAATGTTACTCTTCTAAGTGACAATGTACATGCAGCAGATGACTTCGCAGTAGACAGCTGCGGTAATGTCTGGCTATGTGAGAATGTCTTGAACACCCTCGTTCGTGTATTTCCAGATGGACATGTCCAGACAATCGTGGGAGGACCGAACTCGACAGCTTTGATTGGGCCAGTGGCCGTTGCTTTTGGAAGAGGATGCGATGACCGTGATGTTCTTTATATTTCAACGGATGGCTATACGACCAAGAATCAAGTGGCATTGACTACTAATGGGAAGATTGCTGCCATTGATGTGAGAGACGTTTGATGATCCATGGTGGAAATTGAGCAGCAAATGTAGGGTAACCGGTTGAGTGATCTACTCAAGCCAGGTTTTTGGCTGATGAATTTAGGAATCAAATTATATTTCACTTCAGAATAGTCCCATAATTATAATACGCTTTTTCTCTCCATTAATCACCTATTACAAATATTGAAAATAGGAGTGGAATATATCTATCTGAAATACATACTTGTCTGCTACCTTTCTAATGTTTAGATATTCGATCACTGTAAGATATGAATACAAGATAAGATTCCCTTAGATATGAAGAGTCATGAAGATATTATTTAATCTTTATCATTAAACAAATATCATAATATTTTCTGGTCTACCCCTCACCTATTATCCCCAAATTTTGGAAATGCTCTTCATTTGTTTTTCCCGTATCCCTCTGGCGNTAATAGTAATAAACATTAAGCAGCCCGTCTTCGATGCAAATAGGCCATATACCATCCCCGGCTTTCTATAAGCATAATAACCAGCTTTATAAGTCTTCATTGTGTCTCTTATCTTCCAAATCTCCCTCAACAATGTATATTTCTTCAATGTATGTGTGGACAGACTCTCTTGCGTTCAGTGATCCCGGTTGATGCCGCTGAAGTAGTGTACGTCGTCCAGTCGCCGAATCCTCGTTTAAAATCATCTCGTGAATCTTGGGTTCTATCTCTACCCATGTGTGGCTTGGGTGTGAGATTGCGTCGTGAAATTCGTATTGTTCCATGTTGATTTGAGGATCAAGGAGATTCAGAGGCTTGGTTTAGGGATATAGAAGAGAGTACAACAGCGTGAAGCAGGTTGGACGGAGATTTTATACTACCCCATCGGCAAAATGTCTGTCGGGAAATTCCAATCATTTCGGTCAAAATAGTTCGGTTGTCATACGCCAATTGCCGTATGGGTGCCGAATGCTGTCAACACCATATCGAAGTTATTAATTTGTAATGGTATCTTCTTTACAATATAGTTCCTATATTTTCTACGATGTTGCTACAAGAGCATCAGAATTTGTGAAATATTTCATTAAAGTTTCATTTCAAGTCAAGTTGTGTGCGCGGGCTCATCTAAGCCAAAATCTGGAATGGAATCAAGATTCATTTGGACACTCCTGTATTATAGATAGATGGAAAGTAGTAGATGAGCTACTGATTAGCACAAAGCTGATCGAATTGATTGACCCTTCATCTACAGCGCTTTTATCCCTTTTTAATTACCATACGTGCACATAGTAACGATACAGTTTAAAAAGTATTCAGTTCCTAAGACAGTGGTTTTATCGTGCTTATCCAACCCCTTCCAACCCCCTTTAAACCATACGACTTAAAGATATATCTATATCCACAGCCACCACTTTATTCCATACCAATTAAATCATTTACTTTTTAGTAAAGCTGGTATACATAGAATTCTTTTATAGCTAACCCTGGTAATATTACTAGATAAATGTTAACTCCACTAAATCCGACTTATTTCCTTAATACCGGTCGACCGGAGAGTTGAGATACTCCGTCCACCATATTTTACGTACGTATGTATGAGTTGTATATTGAATTGAACCGGGTAGTATTAACTAAATGTGTAATAAAAAGGTGAATTTATCTAGTTCCTAAACAAGTGCTTTGATTCAAAACGTTCGATTCTGTAAAACAGATTTCTTCCAACAGCTCTGTTCAACTCCAAAGAAAATTATTGACATCCTATGATATTATCATTATCTTCCTAAAATGGACTCCCCAACTCTTCCAGAAACCCACCGTGCCCTAATCTTGGATGCCGTCGGCAGTCCTCTCCATATCGAAAGCCGCCAGACACCCAAAGTTACACCAGGTAGTGCCGTAATTAAGATTCTCGCTGCTGGTGTACTCTCATACTCAAGGGACATCTATAACGGTGTCCGTAAATACACACTACCTACGCCCTCAGTGCCCGGCAACTCCGCAATTGGGCGAGTCGTTGCCGTTGGTACTGATGCAACAAAGCTCAAACCCGGCAATCTTGTTCTCTGCGATGTTTATATCCGGGGGCGTGATGACCATAGTGTTGGTGCTCTGTCTGGTATTCACGATGGACTTACAGATGCCAGTAAGAAGTTAATGAGTGGCGAATGGCGTGATGGGACATATGCCCAATACGCAAGACTACCATTGGAGAATTGTTTTCCGTTGAACGAAAAAAGGCTACTTGGCCAGCCAGCTGATGGTGGTTTGGGATATACCGTGGAAGAGCTGCTATATCTCTCTGCTTTGCTCGTTCCATTCGGAGGGCTTCGAGATATTGGGCTAAATGTTTGTGATACGGTGTTGATTAGTCCAGCAACAGGTATGTTTGGGAGTGCAGCGGTACATGTGGCTTTAGCAATGGGAGCTAATGTCATCGCTATGGGTCGAAGTGTGGACAACCTGAAGAAATTGAAAACCACTTTATCACCTACTGAAGAGCGAGTTCAGATCGTTCAGATTACCAACAATGTGGAAGAGGAAGTTGAAGCTATCAGAAAGTTCGGACCAGTCGATGCCTTCTTTGATATATCACCGCCAATGGCGGCTAATTCAACACATCTCAAGAGTGCTTTACTGTCTCTCAGGCATTCTGGTCGAGCGTCACTCATGGGTGGTCAGAAAGGCGATATTTCTATCCCTCTCTCCGTCGTAATGCATCAAAACCTCACAATTAAAGGAAAATGGATGTATGAGCGCGATGATGTTCTTCAGCTAATTAAGATGGTTGAGGCAGGAGCGTTGAAACTGGGATCGGAAGCTGGATGTGTGACTGTGGGCAAGTTTCCACTGGAGAAGTGGCAAGAGGCTTTTGATGTTGCAGCAGAGTATAGTGGTCCTGGAGAAGTAGTCAACATAATCCCATAGGGCCTTTCATTCACACGCCTTAGCTATATTGTAGGAATTGATGTTTATACTACAAAATCAGGTTTCTTTAGACGCGTAATATTTGGAACTTTGTGGATATCTTCAACTATTAGTTAAATTTGCGAAATAACGAACTTCAAGGCTGCAGTCCTTGTTATTATCTTCAGGTCTCTTCGGAAATAATAGTATAGATTATATGTTGATTGTAGGCAAAATTATGAGAAAATGCAGGGATTGATTCAGAACTGTTGAATTGCTTGTAGATTTTACAATTACGATATGGATCTATTTACATGAATAATACGGCTTGTACAGTAGCTGTACAGACCGATGATAGCCGTCCTAACAATTAGAGTCAATTATACGTGGCATACAGAGAGCCTTAGTTGTATGCCTTAAAGTAAGTATGTGTGGGAACAGTGGGGTTACCGGTGAAGTGGCAGACCTATAACTTCCGAATATCGCAACACTATATGATTGGTAACTATAAAAGGCATAGCCCGACTTACTATTCAAGGATTTGCGTAGTCCACGCATTATGATTCGCTTTGTTAACTGCATTGCTTATTGCTGTTAGAGGATCTGTCTTTGTATGTCCTATCATTTACAGGTATTATCTAGAGGTATTATCTAGATCTAACTATTTACTAATTAAATCTTTGTGAATATGTTCCTAAGAAGTTCTCCACGTCTTTACATACAAGTACTTTAGGTATATATCAGATTACCGTCTCAAGAGTGAGGAACATAAGTTTATATACTAATAATATGAAATCATAAAATCACCTACTTAATAAAATCACTTTTATCATCCAGTTGCTACCATTGATGGATTTAAATAAAAGATTTTAATTATAGCATCTAAGGCAATCTCGTATTATTGAGTAAACGCAATTTGCCGATAGACTATAGTTAAAGACGCCATTAGTTTGTAAACAATAAGAGCAATCCAGACTAGTTGAAATAATAGCAAATAGCCAACAGATATTTCCCTTGCTTAATTGAACTTTAGCACTGCATATATAGTACAGTACAGTACAGTGGAGAGGGCATCTTGTATAAAATGAAGACCTATCACGACTGCTTTTTGATAGGTTAGACGAAGCATGAAATAGCTCTAGTATACATACACAAAATTATGGATAGAACGACCCGTATCATTTTAGGCATAGAATAAGAATACTAGTCTTCTAATTACTGTGGTAGTTTAAAGCTCGACTACTACTTCATCTACCAGCGGGCCAAGTAACGTTACGCCGGCGTAGATGGGCCGCGAGATAAACCCATGTTCTGTAGATCTCGAGATATCCCGGATACGGTTAGATCAAGCACAGAGTGTAAAGATAATAAACAATGTAATAAATCAAGGAAATTTTTTATTCTTTTGTGTTCTTGCTTGGGATCTTTGCACTTCTGGTCAATTATTCAAGATGCGTCTAATCTATGGGGTCGCAGGGGCGCTTCTAGCCATTGGCCCATTTCTAGGTGCGCAATATACTACTTCAATTCACAACCATGACCTATACAGAGTTTTATGCTAACTTGAACGTTTTTCTTTTCTTTTGGTTAACTGCAGCACAAGCAGATTTAGTTGGAATTCCTACTGTACCATTCCAAGCTTCATCTCCGGCCAAGTCATATTCCCTGAAATCTCTGGAGGCCATCATTGTTGATGTTAGATATTCCAATGTAGTCGACAAGGAAGGGCTAACTCTAATTCCTCCAACTCTTTGGGACTTTGCTCAAACTTTCCGCAGCGATTTGTCTGGTGCCGGACTTAATCTTCCAATACTTCCTGGAGTTATAGCTACTCCGCATACCATCTTTCTGACTCTGGGAAATAATAAAAACGAGTTTAAGGATGTTGCTGGCCGTCCAACTTCTGAGGGATACTCCCTTGAAGTGACTACCTCAGGCGTAACTATTACTGGAGCCAGTCCACTAGGGGCCTGGTGGGGAACCAGAACCGTCCTCCAGCAGGTAATAGTTAGCAACTTCAAGATTCCAGTTGGCAAAGGGATCGATACACCGGGATGGGGAGAGCGTGGAATGATGGTTAGTTACCATTCAGTTTTGTATCAGCTTGATAATTAATGCTAATAAGATAAAAACCAGCTTGATGTAGGTCGTCATTATTACCCGCTAGATTTCATCATTGAGATGTGCGCCTACCTGTCATTTTTCAAGCAAAATGTCTTCCATCTCCATCTCAACGATCATGTGTGGGACCCTGCTAAATTAGGTTCTCATGAGCTTGCTCTACAACTGTATGCTGCATTCCGACCAAGCTCAGATGACCCATCCATTGCCGGTCTACCATGTCCTACGAATAAGACGTATAGTCTATCAGTCATGGATAATATCCAGCAGCAGTGTACAGCCCGGGGAGTAACCATTATCCCAGAGCTAGAGTCTTCAGGTCATTCCATGGCTACAACCAATTGGAAACCTGAGCTGGCGTTGTCTGATTTCAATATGCTTAATATTAGTTATCCTGAGACGATTCCAACAGTCCAAAACTATTGGAAAGCTTTGTTGCTGGGATTCCATTCTAAGATTGTCCATATCGGAGCAGACGAACATGCTAGTAACTTTGTTGATGAGTATACATATTTTGTTAACACAATTGCCTCCTACATTAAAGAGATATTAGGTAAATCTACTTGTATTTGGGGTACTTTCGCGTTATCCACTGAACTTGGTGTCACCAATGTAAATACGAGTGTTTTGATTCAGCAATGGGAAATATCTCAAGATAATGGGTATTTCGACTTCATAAAGAAAGGTTACCAAGTCCTAAACTCCGACGACTTTTTCTATCTGGACCTCAAGCACTCAGAAGGAGGCTATCCACCAGCCGTGGATCTTCAACGTGTCTTCTTTGGTGCTCTAGATGGAGGTCCGTATGCACCAAATATTTTTGACCATAGCAATGCTACAAATAATCCTGCTCATAATGACCCGAGCGTGCTTGGACAGCTGTGCGTGGTATGGAATGACTGGGGACCAAATGCAAGCACATGCAATGAGGCATATTGGATGGTTCGAGATGGTCTCCTGGCATTAGGAGATAAACAATGGGGTGGTAAGCTTACATTGCCGGAGTATGAATCGGTATTTCCGAAACTTCAAGCCACCGTTCCTGGGCAAAACCTAGATCGTCGAATCGCATCAAAGACGTCCACAATTCTTCACTACACATTTGACGAGGGTATTTTGGAATTGCTACCTATTGTCCCTGATGTTTCTGGAAATAAATACAATGGAGCTTTGCATGGTGGTGCTAAAGTACGTAATGGAATGCTGTATCTTAACGGAAACGGCTACTTGCAGACACCACTAGGCAGCAAAGGACGAAATTATACCCTCTCTTTCTCCGTCATGCCAACTTCATCAGCATTAGGCGGGGTATTATTCTCCGGTCCCGATTCTAGTTTCCTAAACGGCAACGGAACATCATCCAAACTCATGCTTGTTTCTGGAAACATTGCTTATCCAGTGGATCTGACTCTAGCAAAGAACAAGTGGACAGACGTTACTGTGCAGGGAATTGGTGCTCAGACATTTATTTCTATAACTGCGCAAGGGAGTTCTAAACAAACGCAAGAGGTGACGATTAATATGGGTATCTGGGGAGGTGGAATGCTTGAAGGTCCCATGGCAATTGAAGCACCAATTCAAAAGATAGGAGAAGGTTTTGTTGGCACAATTAAAACTATCCTGCTTACTAGAAGTAATTAAATTATCTTCTAGCATTGGTAGAGACTAATTACTTAATTTGTGTATGACTACGATTCCGCACATTATTCGGACATAACTCTGCACACTCCAAAGTCCGAAATGCCCTTCAAAGTTGTAGACTATCTCAACTATAAGGATGCGCGGTGTCTATGTAAATATTATAAAAATCTAGAAGATTAACTAAATTTTTGACTACTAGTTCTTCAATATGGCATCTCAAGCGTCTGACATCGTTTTGTTGACGGGAGGAAACGGGCATGTAGGGCAGCACATGATCGAACAGCTCCTTGCCCTTCCAACCTCCCCTATAATCAGAACAACAGTTCGCTCAGGAAGAGCAGTTTCACAGCTTGAACAAAAGTTCGGTGATGCCATCGCCAATGGCAAACTGAATGCTGTAATAGTAGCTGACATAACAACACCGAATGCTTTTGACGATGTTCTCAACCGAGTAACTCATGTTGCCCATGTTGCGTCCCCTTTAATAATTGGTGCTACCGACATCGAAAATGAACTCCTTATCCCCACAATTCAAGGCACGGTTGGGCTCTTAAAGTCTGCCTCGAAGATAAAGTCCGTCAAGAGCGTTGTCATTACCAGCTCTTTTGCCGCCGTATTTGATCCAGCGAAGGGGTGGAGGAAGGGATACACATATACTTTATCGGATTGGAATCCAATTACTTACGAAACCGCTAAAGATCCTTCTCTTGATCTTACTCGTTGGCCAGAGACATGGCGTCCGTATATCACCTATATAGCGTCAAAAAAGCTAGCTGAGAAAGCAGCATGGGACTTTTGGAACACAGAAAAACCGCAATGGGATCTGAACTTCGTGCTACCAACATATATCATAGGACCCTACCTACTTCCAATTTCTATGCTAGACGGTATGAGTTATAGCAACAAATTGGTTTGGGAAGTGGCTTTGGCGGAGAAGTTACCCAATCTTAATTATCCTCACTGGGTTGATGTGAGGGATGTTGCCAAAGCGCATATTCAAGTGCTTCAACATCCAGTAATAAGAAGTCAAAGATATATTCTTGCTCCTACAAGATTAACATATTCAGAGGTATATGTAACGGCCTTCGTAACAATATTGCTTACTTAAGTATTATTAGATGGCAGATATTGTGCGTAAGAAATTTCCTTCTTTAAAACCATCAGAAGAAAAGCAGACGGTAAGCTTAATGATTGATAAACCAACTTAAACTCATTACTAATATGACAGGTGGAATATTATGATATTGATATCTCGAACTGTGAGGATATTGGTATGGATAGTTGGATTCCAATTGAGAAGTCTGTAGAAGACCTTGTGTCTCAGATTTTGGAAGTGAAGAGTCGATCAGGCTAGGATGAAGCTTCATAATCTCCGTTGTGAGGTATAATCAAATCTGACATAATATATTTAATATCAACAAGATACTCCATTTTATAAGTGAAATTAAGCATCTCTTAACTCAATTTGATCATGGAGCTCTGGCACAATCTTTAGCAGAATGTCTCAATCAAACTATAAAATCCCGATAAGCTGATTTGCCCACCAACAGACCGTGGTAATATTGTCAATCTGAAATGAAGCATCGCAGTTATACCCGGGAGCCGTTAGGTCTTCATAATAGACAAGATCACCTACAAAGGTTCAACTTAGTCAAATTTATTAGCATGATGGTTTTAATCTACGAAGCTATATTAACAAGGGGCTTTTTCCAATTCCGAAACGCCTTTAATTCCACCATGATTCAGCCGTCACATTACCCGGGAGCCTTCTAAACCGGAGTGTCCTGTACACTGCTTGATCCCCAACATTATTTACTGTGTTGTTGGTTTCCAAGAGCACCTTCTCTAAAACTTTTCTTGTCCATGGCATTGCTTTGAATTGCAGCTGATTTTTTATATCTATTAGCAAAGACCTACATAAGTAGGTTATGTGATATTGCTTACCTGGTGGAGATGACCATAAGCTATTTCATAAACTGGAGAAAATTGTCCTCTTGAGGTATTAGAAATGTGTTCCCAGGGACTACCAACCTACTATCGTGTTAGCTATGTATCTGGTCAAATTAGATAGCTTGAAAATAGAGCCAGATACGCACCAGATTTGCTCCGCAACGGTAGAATCCTGGGTCATACGGGACGTCATCTCCTAAGTTGTATTTTGCAGTGTATTCATAACCAACGAGCAGGCGATCTCTAAGCATATCAAAATACTGGCCATCTCCCTGGTTATATGCCGTCTGGCAAAGTTCAGCCATGTTTCCCAATCCTAGCTGTGTATGGCCCTGATCTCGACCTGATTCACTGTTCTGGCCAAATGGGTTTATTGTTCCGCTCAAGTTTGCACAGCCAAAATGGGTATAGAGGTTAAGACCCTCGTTATACCTATAGAGAGATTAGGATATTTGTTAAACTAAATATGTAAGTAGATGAATGGGGGTCAGACATTGTTTCGTTGTCAAGGAATACTCCAAAAGCAACAAGTGCCTTCTCACCAGCCGAGCCCCAGTTTGCAAGACTAATAAAACGTATCAGTAACAGTAATGCACCAGATTTCGTAAATACATATATAATACTCACAATGGAAATTGCTGCGTAGGCGACGGCGTCGTTTGCGAAGCCTGGGGTTAAAAGATGTTCAAGATCATAGATTTAAATTTCTCGATATCGGAATTATGCCAACCACTATACGTAGCTCGAATAATCTCCGCTGCATTTACAAACTGTGGTCTGTATAACCCAGCGGTGAGCTGCGCATCCGTTCCATTGAGGATTTGCAGAGTGTTGGCCCACCCAGTTAGGATCTCGGTAGCCTTTTTGACATACGCTTCGTCGTCTGTTATATAGTACCTTTTGGGTTGAAATCAGCCTAGTTGCTTCAAAATACGGATCTCATTGGGTTTTTGCAAAATTACATGAGAGCGTTCAAGACTGCTGCTACGGAGTCATAGCTGATTTGCTTCTTGCCAGGTGATGACCCAGTGGCATTACGAGTTGCAAAGGTTAAAGGTCCTAGCATGGTATAGCTAGACGATGCTAGAGGGTCAAGAGACATGCTCTTGAATGCCGGGTACCATGGGTCGAGGCGAAACTTCACCCCAGTTTTCATCTGATCGAGGTCGGCTTTTGTATGAAGGACCCTGTATAATTTTACTTATTATCATCCTGTATACATAAGCTAGCACGTTCTTACCCTGGGTGGATGAAGTGTCTGCCTCTCCCTTGATTGGGGGCTAAAGCATTGGCAATGCCCGAGAAGAGGGAATTGGCCAAAAGAAGAGAAAAAAGAATTCTGACACTAAATTTCGCCATGGTTTTTGAAACTTCAGACGACTGACTGGACTAGGTATCAGCTGGGCGTACATGAGCGAGTTCCAGGTACAATATATGTTTCTACTGAATGATAAGTCTTAGCTAGAACCCCTGAATCCGGGCCATCTCCGCTTATTACCCCGTATTTCATCTCCATATTTCGTCCCCGCATTTTCTCTGTTGAGTTGCCCTAGTGGCCGCTATGCACCGTACAACTATTAATACAGGCGTTCCCGCTTTTCGCTTCCAGAAAGCAAGCCGTACTGCATACCAATTTTTGAAGGCAGCAAGCCGCGACCGCATTCAATCAGGACTAGATGCTTGGCAAAATGTTTGTGTACCTGTACATTGCTGTAGAAGATTCTAGAACAAAGTGATCAGATCTTCCACTCATACTGTAGAGTCAAGAATCCCGTGACATCACGTGATACTTATAACTAGCCCGACGCATGATCGCTCAATAGGATACACTATGAACTAAATCAATCATTCCATTATTGATAGCCTTTTCCTTATCCTGTCCTGAATAGCGTTTAAGTTTCTTCCGTTTAGCATTTAGATCATGTGGGTATAAGGTCACTGGTAATGGATACCATTGTTGCTACCTCCGTTAGTCACGTGCTCAAAAATGATCAACATGGGCAACCTACTATTTGCTTCTTAGATGGTGGCCAAGACTCGATATCAACAGAGTTGTAATTAAAAATACAACCAGTTTTACGGTTGCGGATAATCAGTAATACGTCAGCATCGCAAAACTCCGCAAGTTCGTGAGCCTTATTAATAAGGGTATCCTTCCTTCTACTAAATCTTTCACTACATCTTTTTCTTACTTTGACAGCCATGAATGGGAGGATTATTCTTCTTTGGAAGTTGAGAGCAGGGCAGAAGGCATGATTTTAAATAAATGTATTTGACTGAAAGTCCAAATTGATCATAATCCTCTAGAAATTGAGGGGTTCTGAATCCTGAAATCCCGGGTTTAGGCGACCAATTCTGGATCCCACCCCTCAGGAAAGATATGTTCAAAGGAGCTGTTTTAAGAGCCTACCAAAGATCAAATTTAGATAACTCGACCAGTGTTTTCTTAAACGGCGGGTAAAACTCGCCAATCAAGTGTCTCGATTTTAATTTATGCCTAAGATTACAAACATAACTGGTGCGTTTCAAGTAGATTCCGTCACCGGACAAATCCTTACCAATGGAAAAGCAAAGCAGCACTGAATTTCAGCCGTCTATTCTACAATTATTGGCTGGCTCAAAGTCAGGTGGTTATCTCCTATCTCGTGCCTTATTAGTAGTCGCTGTGTTAAATAGATTAGTTTGATTTGTCCAGGAATATTCTGGAAGTAATCCTAGTACAGCTTCAGGAATAAGTCCACGATAGCTCTAGCAAAAAATATCCTTAAGCCTAGTCTAATTTGATAGTGCAGATAAACTTTAGATTTCCTTTCAAAATTACGTATATTCCATTTTGCAGTGTATCGCAGACATAAAATCCCTGTTATCGCTTTCTCAGGTAATTAACTCGAGTATTCATGAGTATCAGTATGCTTCCTTATCCTTTTCGTCAGAGACTTGTCACAATTGTGCAAATCCAGACCCTTGAATCTTATCTAAGCCTCCCTAGCTGAAAAGAATGATGCTGTGCTATCTACTGATGAACGAGGGATGTTATAAAGTCCTGAGAGTTGAACAAAGTAAACAGCTCCGCACGTCAAGCATTTGCGTGAAGGTTCAGTAAGTATCACCTCTCATTCAATGCTTCTGGCCTTGAAAATCTTAGCACGACCAGCGGGCCGCAAGCAGAAATCGCACGCCGGAATCTCGATCGATTCACAGTCCGGACACTGAGGAGGATTTCCGCGTAATAGATCTGCAATAATTTCAAGGCAAACTCCGCATGGACTTCTCTTCTCTGTATCAGTTGCAACGGCGCGCCTGTCTGCTCTCTACTGTAGTACAGTGATACGCCGCTTACCACGACACCTACAACACCTACGAGACCGAATGCTATAGCTAGCCCAAGTTCCGCTGGTGATGTTCCGCGTTCAACAGGACGGAAGCCACGTATAATGAGCTCACTATCATCACTGAGAGTTCTATTGGTTGGCTTAAAGATCGCGGCAGACCCAGGCAAACTCCTGCCAATGATGAGCTCGGAAAAGGTTGTCACAAAGAATAGCTAGGAAACCTACAATTTGCAGAAGATCTCTAACTGTTTAATCTAACTGGTTGATCCGATCATCAGCGATTCTTGCCAAGTCTTCTATTGCATCCTGAACATCCTCTAAATCCCTTCCTCCGTTGTAAAGATAACAATATTTCTGGACAAAGACTTTGGCAACATTAACATTTTCTCGTAAGGTAAATTGTGTTGCATTGGTGAATTCCACCTTGTAATCAATTCGTCCTGCTCGAACGAGTGCTTCGTCAAGTCTGTCCAAATAGTTTGTCGTCATCACTAAGACCCTACCTTCAACACTAGAGACACCATCGAGCACGTTTATAAGTCCAGAAAAAGAAATACCCTTCTTCTGCTCTTGGCTATATTGCTGATCTCCCTTTTCTTGTCGGCGTTCAAGGCCAGCCGAATCGATATCTTCCAGTAACATAATGCACCGCGCTGGAAGACTGGAAAAGAGAATGGGAAGGTCTTCATCAGTTAAGTCCGAGTTTGCAAATTCCATCGTGTAAATTCCTAAGCCAAATACTGCCGTCAATGCAGTAGCTATTTTTCAAGGGGGGATAGTATTTCCCCAATCAGCACTTTCGCCATTATTGACTCGCTTATTTCATCCGCTTTGAGTGTAATTACTGTAGTACAAAACCCTAGATTGAGGCAGCCGTGCGCTTATAGATTCATAATATACGTCAAGGAGAATCATATTACTAAAGGCGTAATATTGCTTCACGCGAGGGTGTACCCGCTTCGAGTATGTCATCTGGAGAGCAAGATTAGACTAAAACACGGTCGATAAAAGGAGGCGAGGTTGAACTTGTACATTACCATTATGATTATTACCCGTGTACCATCCACCTTGGACCCATTATATGCACCGTCTAGCTTACCTGATGCACCATCCATCCCTCGCCATCATAACCTCAACAAATCTTCCATCACCTCCAACTCCTTATTCTTCTTCCTGGGACTCTCATCCTTCGCCCTCTGCTCCCTAGCCCTCTGCTCCCTCCTCGCCTCCCTCCTCATCCTCCCCCAACACCTCACAACGCCCAGCACGCACAACCCAACCAAGGCTACAATCCCCATAGCCAGGAAGACAAGATGTTCCCCAACCAAAAGAAACATCATATTATCCCAATTAACCCATGTGCCGCCCCTCTCCTGCGTGAAGAACACCCATGGATCAGCGTCGAGGCGGTCATCCATCATAAGGCGATAGATTTCCTGCCATCGTTTCCCTTCGCGTTGCCCTTCGGATCCGTGTCCCTCGTTTAGGTTTTGCCGGCGTCTATACCTTTGCCGGTGGTATTTCTCCCAAATCGCTGTCTCAAACCATTGCCCGCTAGCGTAGGAGATCGTCACATAAGGGAAGAAGTAGTAGTAGTTGTAAGAGATGAGTTTGCTTGTGAGGAGAACCCAGAAGGGATGGTTTGGCGCAGAGCCAAGGACGTTGTTTGATAAGGCACCACGACCGCCGTCGGCTACGAAGGCAGGAAGGTAAAGGAGGGGGGTGAGGTTCTCGAGACAGCCCTAAGAGGAAAAGGAGGTTGGATTAGCATTTGCCCAGCACGTGGCACCACGGCAGCGTAAAGGTACGTCAAATAATCCGAGAGATCCGAAGATGGTTGGAAGGAGAAAGAGATAAGGTGAGAGGCTTGCGGGTCTCGGCACTCGCCCGGCGCATCCGCCATGAATCATCCAGATGTGGGGACGCACAACCGTGACAATAATAATAATGATGGAGCAAAAGACAGAACGGGATATCTCTTCGTACATACATTATCCAGATCCAGATATATTCCGCCGTAGTGTCGCAGGAGGAAGTAGCGCACCGAGTCGACTCGCTGGACGGGGAAGGGGTACGCGTCATACGTCGCCAGGAACCACGGGTACTCGGCCGCGAGGAAGTCTCTGGATGTCGCCTCTGTCCACAGCTTTTGTCACAATCAACCAAATCAGCTACCATTATAAGTGCTGGTGCTGCTCTTCGCAAAACCCCACCAAAAACCTACTTTAAACTCCCATCCCTTATTCAATTCCATGCACGTCTGCCGCACCTCCTCCCAATCCGCGGGGATCATCTCCGTTCCGTTGTTGGAGTCGCTACCTCCCGAGCTGCTTCCCCAGGAATGGTACACCTGGTGGATAAGCTTCGGGATGTGTTGCGGTCTGCTATCAGGCGGTGTCGTCGAGGCGTAGGCTTCGACGACCTCTGTCTGCGTGATGGCGGGCCCGGCATGCTCGAAGAAGATCTGGATGAAGGAGACTAGACGGCTGAGGAAGAAGGTGAGTGTCAAGAAGACGATGCAGGCGAGGAGGACGATGTTGGTGCGGAGGCGCATGACTGCAATGCGCTCTGCAGAGGAATGATTCCAGGAGTTCGCCCGGTGAGGTTGGGCGAGGTTCAAGGACCTGGTGAGAAGAGAAAGGTAAGTTTGAAGGTGTATTGCGACGTTGAGGCTTTTCCCTTCCTCCGTAGAGACCACGATAGCGAAGTGTCGGCGCCAGGGAGTTGGGGATTGCGATGCGACACGTAACGCGATATTCGCACTAGTCAGTGGAGGTTATTCGTACTTCTTTGCGAATCCGCAGGACTTTATTCGAGTGAATCTATGATTCTATGATTCTATAATACTAATCCTCCTTTCTCATCGTGCCTTTTCCACACACGATATTCCGGGGGAACCAGTGAGACCCTTTCTGGGTGTCACTGCAATCTCCATGATGAGGATCCCAGGTGTAGCGAGCAGGCTGACCACTTGGCCACACCATAACATGCTGGTATGTCACTTTCTGCGAACAATTTCCTTTCTCATCTAATGTTCCTAGCCATATTCAGCTCGTGAAAGTCTACTGGTAGGAGCCAGTAGGGTAATAGTACATTCAGGGGAAAACTCAGGTAGGCATGGGCATGGGCTTTGCTGCGGTGGGGTACGAAATCACGGTGCTTCCGTCGCCGGATTGAATGATGGACTACCATATCACATCCAAGCTCCAACCAACCAACCCCGCTGGTGATATCTCTTCCTTTACTCTCCCTCCCTTATTCACTTCTCGTCTCTTACTTCTCCATCTTCTTCCCTCCCGTCCTCGTGTGCAGCTCAACGACTTTCACCTTTCCTCTTCCTCGTCTCCTCATCGCCGTCTGGTCTCGTCATGGCTTCCTAGCGTCGTTTCTGAGGATACTCTCATCGGCTCGCTGCCCTCGTCACGATCTAGCAACTCAGGCGAGACTGAACTGGAGTATGGCAATGAACTGAACGTCATCCATGCCGTCTTGATTCCCAATTACAAGGAAGATATCAATGGCCTACGAGAAACGCTGGATGTCCTCGCCTGCCACCCTCAAGCACCATATCAATATGATGTGAGTACAGCGTTACACGAGTCACCTAATCAGTGGTCTCGGGCTACAGTCACGACTTACTGACATATATATAGATCTATCTGGCCATGGAATCACGTGAAGTGGATAGTGATATCAAAGCCAGGGTTCTCGTCTCAGAGTTCACCTACAGGTTCCGCTCTATCAAGTTCACCTTGCACCCCGGTGATATCCCAGGAGAGGCACTAGGCAAGAGTAGCAATGTAGCATGGGCTTCTCGCAAGGCCAGCGAGCGATATCTACTCAAGACTCGGGAAGAAGTCATCGTCACGATTATCGACGGTCTGATATGATTATCATCACCTGAAAACTAGAACTCCAAGCTAATGCATCTCACAACTGACAGTCATCTTTCCACGGATTACTTCGCCATGGTCACTACCATGCATCTCGCATATCCAGAAACCACATCCACAACGATGTACTCAGCACCCATCATCTTCGACCGCAACGCCCACAACGTCCCAGCACTGGTCCGCACGGCAGACATCCTCTGGTGCGCCGCCGGTCTCTCAGGGCTCTACGCAAGCTCCACAATCCGGCCACCAACATCAGTCTCCCTCACACTGACCCTGATCGACATAGTCGGCGGATGGGACGCTGACTCGGCCGCAATAGGAGAAGATCTACACA